>APFE031422167.1:175945-189927 GCA_000404065.3 Pinus taeda | reverse complement strand
TGTTGTTGTTGTGGTTGTTGATTATTATTATTTTTAGGCACCTTTACTTTTTCAGTGATTTCATCAAGAACTGTGTATGCCTCGTTTTCTTTTTCCTGTTTCTTTTCCTGCAACTAATTCTTATACAAGACCTTTTCATTGAATATTACATCTCTGCTCCTAATGATTTTGTGATTTTCATAATCATATAAGTATAACCAAAATCATTAACACCATATCCAATAAAGGTACATTTCTTTGACTTTGCTCAAGCTTTGTTCTATTTTCTTTATCAATATGGACAAAGGCCTCACAACCAAAAGGCTTTAAAAAATAGTAGTTTACCTTTGACCTATCCATGGTTCCTATGGAACATCACCATCCAAGGAACTTGAAGGCCCTCTATTTATTAGATAAACATCAGTATCTATAGCATCTGCCCAAAACTGTAAATGCAATCCTGCATGCAATCTCATGCACCTTGCACGCTCCATGATTGTTTTGTTCATCCTTTTTGACACACCATTTTCTTGTGGTGTTCTTGGAACTATATTCTCTCTGCGAACTCCATGCTCTGAATAGTACCTATCAAACTCTTTGCTGCAATATTCACCTCCATTGTCTGATCTAAGAAACTTCAATTTCCTTCCTATCTCAATCTCAACCAAAGCTTTCCATTTCTTGAAAGTATCAAATACATCAAATTTATTCTTAATACAATAAATCCAAGTTTTTCTAGTTGCATCATCAATAAAAGTAACATAATAACGAGAGCCACCAAGAGATGATACCTGAGCAGGTCCCCATACATCTGTATCCACAAGCTCTAATTTTTCATTCTTCTTTTCTTTCCCAACTCTGAGAAATCTGACTCTCTTCTGTTTTCCATAAATGCAATTCTCACAGAAGTCCAAATCAACATTCTTGAAACCCGGCAACAAATTCCTTGAGTGAAGAATCTTCATCCCTTTTTCACTCATGTGTCCAAGCCTATGATGCCATAATGTTGCATCTGCTCCTTTGGAAGTTAAAGCATTAACAGAGTTAGAAATACCATTGCATAAATACAATGTACCAACATTTTCGCCTTTTGCTATTACCAAGGCTCCTTTGGTGACCTTCCAAGCTTTATCTGTGAAATTTTTCACACAACCTTCACCGCCTAACTGCCTTGTTGAAATAAGATTTTTCTTTAGATCTAGAACATGCCTTACCTCCTTTAATAGCCATAGGTTTCCATTCTATTGTTTTACAAGAACCTTACCCATTCCAACAAGTTTACAAGGTTTATCATCACCCAAACGAACTTGTCCAAAATCTCCTTGAACATAGTCATGAAAGTATTTCTTATCAGGTGTGGCATGGAATGAGGCCCTTGAATCTACCTGTTAGGTTCCTATACAGATAGGTTTAATTTTTCATGATTAACAGTGGAAGTGCCAAATATGTTCATCTTTGATGCTGCAAAGGTTCCATATTTTTTATACAGATAGAGAGAATTAAAAAAAGAAAAAAATGTGAAGAGGGTATGCCCTAAAAGAAAAATCAAAGGGAAAAAAGAGTAAATTGGTCAGAAAGAATGATAAAAACGAACCCCAAAGAAGGACCAGGAAAGTGGCCAGTCAAAATGCCACTGCTATTTTATTTACAAGTCCATAATGTGCAAGTATTGTTCTTTATTACACTTGATGGGTGGCCCAACAGTTCAATTTGGACCATGCCATATTTGAATTGCTGTTGTAGAATAGAGAAAGAATGTATGTCCAAATAGCTCAAGCTTGGCGGATGAGTAGCTAGGTAGAGAAGTTAAGGAGACCAACTGCTTAATCTAGGCCCTTGGAAGAGATAAGGGTAGTTTTAGATAGCAGGACAGTCTAAAGAAAAGGACAATCAGGGTTTGCAAGTCTAAGTGCACCCAATCAAAAGGAAAAAAAAAAAAATGCTAGGTGTTTTAGGTTGGGTAGGTAGCTTGAGATTGCAGAAGCAGGTGGGTGATCACCTTTTGTATTGTCAAAGAAATCCCATCTCATCAATGGCAGAAATATTAAGGAAGTGGTTTGGTTACATAAATATGGACCTAACAAGTCTTGCTTTCACTGCATTTTTGTCAAATACTAAGTCAAGTTTTGAAATTTTCTTAAGAAAAGAAGCCACATTTCTTGTGTAAAAATCTTCACTCCACACTCCATTCATTTCCTATGTCTAAGTTTCACTTCATAAACTTAGCATCTTCCCCTACAGTTTCACTCCACAAAATCATATTAACTTATGATTTTATTATTTAGCTCCCTAAGTTACTTTCCCACCCCTAGTTATACACGAGCTATGTAAAAACCCAAAAAAAATAAAAATTAATAATTATTAAATATCCCACCCCATAGCAATATAGCTATATAACACAGTTTTGGGAAATATTTAGTCCATTTGGGACTAGTATTAACCCTTCCGCATCCTAAACCTTGGAATTAATTTAATCTTTGGTTAAAGTAATAACCATAGTCCACCCCCTCGCTCATAAACCTTACTATTCTACCCTCCGCGCTCATTTTTTAAGTTTTTGTTTAAATGTTTAAATTAAACATTAAACTCTGCCAGCACATAACCCATTAACCCACATATCCAAAGTTTGCACCCCCCCCCCGCTGGCATATTATTATATTAAATTCGGGCGGGCCCCGCTCCAGAGCCATCCGCCATTTGTATCGCCCCGTCTGCCATCCGATCTCCCGCGCTGCGCATCTAACGGTGGGCGGTCATTATCGAAGCCCCGATCTGCCAGAGTTTAGTGTCCAGGGGATGGGCGGATTTCCTGCCGTACCCCCGCCACACTTCGCTCTCCCGGCATGATCGGAGGCCCCTTCCCCGATACTGCCCAGGGCCAAAGGTGGTGTGGGAGAAAACCATAAACCACCCTCCGCCCCCTGACATCAGCACCACGTCACCACTGATGTCACGTTCGCGTCAGCCTGCCGCTGCCCTGTGTCATTGCCACATCATCCGCTCACGTCATCACCCCGCCAACCTGTCCTCTGCCACATCACTGTGCCATACCCGCTGCCCACCAAATGACATCATGCTGACGTCATTGCCAAAAAGCGCCAAAAGTCCCAAATTTTCATAAAATTACACGAAAACGACCATTTTCTTTCATTTTCATTGGTCAGTTCGGGAGTGTTTTGCATGTTGTTTTACGTTGATTTGCCGCCCAAGCTCGAATTTAATCCTCCGAGCCATTGCTACCTGCAATTTCAACTCCGTTGTTCGTCATTGAACCTGTTCAACCGCACTCGGCGCCATAAAACCAGGTATTTGCCCGAAATTTCACCTATTAACCCCTTTTTTCGTTTTTTTCTCCATTTTAGCTGCTTAAACACTTGCATATACCCAAACCAAAGATACTCCTGCCCCTAAATTCACTGATAATTCCCCTGTTCCAAAAGAAACCCTGCGAACTTATGCCCCTCTGCAATTTCACCGTTAAAAATAATTTTTTAGTTCGTTTTGCCGGCAGAATCTTCATATTGCCCGTGCATTGACCCCTTTTACGAAAATTCCTCTGCAAAATTCCACCTATTTGGCTCAAAAGACATTCTTATTCCCTCTACAGTTTGCACCACAGCTTATCAACCTAGTGAATTCATCAAAGAAAAGAAAAGCCTGTTTGAACTCTGTAAATTTGCCTCTTTATGATAGCTACAGATAGTGAAGGCCATTACCTCATCTAAACTCAGTCTGCAGCTCCTTTGCAAATCCTCAGAAGCAGTTTTCCTTAGTCTGTTGTTCCACTAATCTTTATTCCAAGTACAAACACAGAAAAAACTTCAAGATGGCCACTCCAGCAGCTTTAAACATTTCTCCTATCAATGCACCTAACAAAGAGCTTGAAGCAATGCCTCTAGCTGATAGGGATTACCTCATTCAGGATTTGGTTGGGGACAGAAATCACTTGCAGACCTTCTGTCAGTTGAGAAATAGTTATTTGAGCAACTGTGACATGTATGGGATATGGGAATCAAACCTGCCTATTTACTTCCTCCCTTCTGTCAATATTTTTCCTGAGATAATCCATCTATTTGCTGAGAACTATGACCCAACTCAAAGAGCTGTCAAGTCTCCATCTGGGAGCATACTCTTCCATATCACTCCTGATTCCATTAACCAAATGCTAAATTTTAAACAAACTCAGCTTCTGGTCCCTTTTTCTATGAAATACCTGCTGGATGAAGGCCCCAAGCTCTCCAGCTCTAAGATTGCCAGAATTGCCAAGACATTCATCAGGGCAGACCGCCAACCTACAGAGCCATGTCCTTTCCTATATGTCAATTTCAATGAGGTGGGCAAGCTGCTAGTAAATATGATATCCTATGTGCTAGGTTTTAAAACAAGTGAGCACATTGATGAAACATTGTTGGTCTTATTGTCTGCATATAGCCCAGGACAGCCCCCTGCTGTCAAGTACAACCATGCCAAGTTCATTGCCAATAAAATGCATGACCAACTAGTGAAACTGGATAGGGAGGGAGTCTTCAAGTATTCTTCCTATATCTATCATTTGTTCATGTATTACCAATCAGAATGTTTCCAATGTCCCATGAAGAAGTTATATTCCAAGGGTGAAAGAAGGTCTGTTATCTTTTGGTCATCAGTTTTCCATCAGGTCCAAAACTCTCCTTACTCTTATTGTGAGTTCATTAACCAATTTGTTTACCCAGTCTGCTACCTCTTCAAAAGAACTCCTCCTCCTAGATTATCATATGACATGTAGAAGATATTGCAGTTGTCCAAGAACTACAAAATAGGTTATTGGTATCTCTACCAAAATCACACTGTCATTAGAATCTATGGTTGTGATCTCTGTCCCTACAGGCTCCCAAGATATGTACCAATGAGACTGTTTGCCTTGGAATATTATAGGCAAATCATCAATTCAGATCTCACTCATTTTCATAGTGCCAAGAAGAAAGCTCGCCTGAAATTCAAAGACCATCTAGGCCCCTTTATTATGAACAAGAAAGAAGGTTGCCAAGATGTTTATCAAATACTAGGGGAGAAACTTAAGCTAAAAAGAAGTTTTTGGTGGGTCCCTTATGACCCCGATGGCTTTATCAGTGCCAGAAAAGTAAAATATAGGCTGACATCATATGAACATTTTAAAGTCCCACAGATTGAGCAATTTGCTAATCAAGATGAGTGGGTGCAAGGCACTAATTGAAGAACCCACTCAAGAAGAAATAATGGAGAAAAATGTCAAAGATTTGGAAAAAAACTCTTGACTTGGATTCTTTTCAGCAGGTAACATTCAAACTGCCACACCAAGTTGGAGAGGGCACATCCACTGCTGCAGCTTCACAAGCTGCCCAAGAAACATCTACATCAGCAACAGGTACAACAAAAGGAAAAGAAGTGATGGATGTCGAGCAAGAAATAGTTACAGAACAGCCCACCACCTCAAAGGTGCAAACTCAAGGGCAAGCCCCTCCACAACAAATAGAGGCACCACACGTGCCAGCTTTACATACTCCTCTTAATGAGGAAAGAACTAAGAAGCGGGATAGGGAAGAGACCACACCTCCAAGTGGGTCAGCACAGCACCCAGAAGCCAAAAGACAGAGAGTTGATCCTCGAGTTGAGGAAGAGATTAGTGAAGAAATCATAGAGAATCCAAGGAGGGAGAGAGAAACAAGCCAGAAAACAGCTACCAGCTCATTCCAGCAGGAGCAAGAGAGGCAGCATGGTATGGAGGTGTCTTCTTGAAGGCAACAAAGCAAACAACTACCTGGCATAAAAAGAACTTTCATGGAAATAAAGGCCCAAAATGAGTTGTTAAGAGTACAGTTGTATGATCAATTCCTCAAGGAAACACCTTCCAAACGGCAGAGATTAATGGCAGCTTATGACATCAAGGAGGAGAAAATGATCTTAACTCATTTCAAGCCTAAAGTTCCACAGCCCCAAACAGCTGCAGATTACATAAAGACAAACCTAGAGGTCCTCGCCAAGGATATACACCCGATGGACCAAATAGAGCTTCACAAGCAAACAGGTGAAATGGTTTATGCCACCCTAGCACACAAGGCTATGCCAGCCCATCAACTGAAACAATCATTAAAAAACAAACACTCAGTTGGATTTGGAGAGAATGTCCTCCTCAGCCAAAGATAATAGAATAAAGACATTGGAGGAAATTATTGTGGATCTAGGGCATGATCCTAAGGATGCCAAGGGCATCAAGGCCCTTATGAAGAATAAAGAATATGATATTGTTGCACTCAAAAAACAAGTGAAGCTGCCTGCAACTATCCACCCTCAAACTGTAGAACTTGTGCAAGAAAAAGAAGTTGATGATACAATGGATCTGATCATGAGGATGATTCAAAGAATAATACAGATGGAGGGAGAGTTGGAGAAATCATTGCAAGGCAAGCAGGGAGAGTCAACCTCCCAGTCACCTCAAACAGCTCCAACTGTTGTTATTGTTCCTCCCACACAAGTAGCAGCAATCCCTCCTATCATTTCAGCATCCACAACAACTACATCAACTACAGATGCTACAACAGCAGCAACAACAACAACAGCACCAGAATCTAGCACGAGTATGGAAGAGATGATGAAAGTAGTCAAAAAGCTAGAATTTCAGATCACAGAGGTGAAAGAGGCCAAAGAAACAAAGAGAAACAAAGAGAAATAAAATCCTTGGACAACAAAATAAAGTCCTTAGAGAAAGAGCTTACCTTAGACAAGACTTTAGCTAAAATCAAAAAGATTTTGTGGGCCAAAATTGGCCAAGCAATCACTGACCAATGGCAATCAATTCAGGCCATACATGAACAAATCGAATTGATAGGCCTAGCTCAATTTGAAACTCAGAGGGCCAGAGCAGCATTGGGGAATATGCCTAAGCAGGCCAATAAAATGATTCATTTCTTGAACACTCATACCAAAGAGGAGTTGGCAGCATTAGACATCAATAGCAGAATAGATACTATTCTGATAGCAAAAAAGGTGTTGGCCATGAGAAATTTTGTGCAGACTCTAGAAAGAAAGGCCAGGAAATGCAGGAAGAAATAAATGACTTCAAAATAAAAATGACAGCATTACAAAGCAGAGGATTACCCAGCCTATTGACTAGTGCTGGAAAACTATTGTCCTGTGAACAATATACTACTAGGATCAATAACTATGTTTCCAATCACATTACAGCATCCTCAAGTGCCTCAGAAGAAGCAGGACCTCCCTCTGGACAATCTCTTTATGATAAATTAGAAAACCTGTTTTACATTGAGCATGAAATCAATCATCTGTTTGAGGTCCCACCCAATTTTTATAGATACACAGAGGCTGATGAAACACTCATAAAAATACAAAGACATAAGCTGCCTCCTGAGGATTGGTGGCAAGCAATGCTGGAAATTTTGCCCAGGTAATTTCAGTCTTTCTCCTCTTTTTCAGCTTCAGATTTTGGTCAACTACAGGTCAGCAAAATTGAGTGCGCAGGCACCGAACGAAGCATAAAGACAACAGGTAGAGGAAGTCAAAGTAGTGACTCAGCAAAGCACTAGGACAGCAAGCCCAAAAATCGCAAATTAAAGGCGTAGCCTTAGCCGACTCAGTTGGTCCAAAAAGTCAAATTTATCTGACAAAATAGACAGCTAGCACACTAATATTTACTGCAACATTTATGTGTTGAGAACTATGACCCAACTCAAAGAGCTGTCAAGTCTCCATCTGGGAGCATACTCTTCCATATCACTCCTGATTCCATTAACCAAATGCTAAATTTTAAACAAACTCAGCTTTTGGTCCCTTTTTCTATGAAATACTTGCTGGATGAAGGCCCCAAGCTCTCCAGCTCTGAGATTTCCAGAATTTCCAAGACATTCATCAGGGCAGACCGCCAGCCTACAGAGCCACCTCCTTTCCTATATGTCAATTTCAATGAGGTGGGCAAGCTGCTAGTAAATATGATATCCTCTGTGCTAGGTTTTAAAACAAGTGAGCACATTAATGAAACAGTGTTGGTCCTATTGTCTGCATATAGCCCAGGATAGCCCCCTACTGTCAAGTACAACTATGCCAAGTTCATTGCCAATAAAATGCATGACCAACTAGTGAAACTGGATAGGGAGGGAGTCTTCAAGTATTCTTCATATATCTATCATTTGTTCATGTATTACCAGTCAGAATGTTTCCAATGTCCCATGAAGAAGTTAGATTCAAAGGGTGAAAGAAGGTCTGTTATCTTTTGGTCATCAATTTTCCATCAGGTCCAAAACTCTCCTTACTCTTATTGTGAGTTCATTGACCAATTTTTTTACCCAGTCTGCTACCTCTTCAAAAGAACTCCTCCTCCTAGATTATCATATGACATGCAGAAGATATTGCAGTTGTCCAAGAACTACAAAATAGGTGATTGGTATCTCTACCAAAATCACACTGTCATTAGAATCTATGGCTGTGAGCTCTGTCCCTACAGGCTCCCAAGATATGTACCAATGAGACTGTTTGCCTTGGAATATTATAGGCAACTCATCAATTCAGATCTCACTCATTTTCATAGTGCCAAGAAGAAAGCTCGCCTGAAATTAAAAGACCATCTAGGCCCCTTTATTATGAACAAGAAAGAAGGTTGGCAAGATGTTGATCAAATACTGGGGGAGAAACTTAAGCTAAAAAGGAGTTTCTGGTGGGTCCCTTATGACCCCGATGGCTTTATCAGTGCCAGAAAAGTAAAATATAGGCTGACATCATATGAACATTGTAAAGTCCCACAGATTGAGCAATTTGCTAATCAAGATGAGTGGGTGCAAGGCACATTAATTGAAGAACTCACTCAAGAAGAAATAATGGAGCAAAATGTCAAAGATTTGGAAAAAAACTCTTGACTTGGATTCTTTTCAGCAGGTAACATTCAAACTGCCACACCAAGTTGGAGAGGGCACATCCACTGCTGCAACTTCACAATATTCCCAAGAAACATCTACATCAGCAACATGTACAACAAAAGGAAAAGAAGCGATGGATGTCGAGCAAGAAATAGTTACAGAACAGCCCACCACCTCAAAGGAGCAAACTCAAGGGCAAGCCCCTCCACAACAAATAGAGGCACCACACGTGCCAGCTTTACAGACTCCTCTTAATGAGGAAAGAGCTAAGAAGTGGGATAGGGAAGAGACAACACCTCCAAGTGGGTCAGCACAGCACCCAGAAGCCAAAAGAAAGAGAGTTGATCCTCGAGTTGAGGAAGAGATTAGTGAAGAAATCATAGAAAATCCAAGGAGGGAGAGAGAAACAAGCCAGCAAATAGCTACCATCTCATTCCAGCAGGAGCAAGAGAGGCAGCATGGTATGGAGGTGTCTTCCTTAAGGCAGCAAAGCAAACAACCACCTGGCATTAAAAGAACTTTCATGGAAATAAAGGCCCAAAATGAGTTGTTAAGAGTACAGCTGTATGATCAATTCCTCAAGTCAAAACCTTCCAAATGGCAGAGATTAATGGCAGCTTATGACATCAAGGAGGAGAAAATGATCTTAACTCATTTCAAGCCTAAAGTTCCATAGCCCCAAACAGCTGCAGATTACATAAAGACAAACCTAGAGGTCCTCACCAAGGATATACACCCGATGGACCAAATAGAGCTTCACAAGAAAACAGGTGAAATGGTTTATGCCACCCTAGCATACAAGGTTATGCTGGCCCATCAACTGAAAGAATCATTAAAAAACACAAACACTCAGTTGGATTTGGAGAGAATGTCTTCCTCAGCCAAAGATAACAGAATAAAGACATTGGAGGAAATTATTGTGGATCTAGGGCTTGATCCTAAGGATGCCAAGGGCATCAAGGCCCTTATGAAGAAGAAAGAAGATGATATTGTTGCACTCAAAAAACAAGTGAAGCTACCTGCAACTATCCACCCTCAAACTGCAGAACTTGTGCAAGAAAAAGAAGCTGATGATACAATGGATCTGCTCATGAGGATGAACCAAAGAATAATGCAGATGGAGGGAGAGTTGGAGAAATCATTGCAAGGCAAGCAGGGAGAGTCAACCTCCCAGCCACCTCAAATAGCTCCAACTATTGTCACCGTTCCTCCCACACAAGCAGCAACAATCCCTCCTATCATTTCAGCATCCACAACAACTACATCAACTACAGATGCTACAGCAGCAGCAGCAGTAACAACAGCACCAGAATCCAGCATGAGTATGGAAGAGATGATGAATGTAGTCAAAAAGCTAGAAGTTCAGGTCACAGAGGTGAAAGAGGCCAAAGAAAAGTTGGCCAAACTAGAGGCAAGCTATGACAAGTCCAAGATGACAGTGGCTAAGAAACAAAGAGAAATAAAAGCCTTGGACATCAAAATAAAGTCCTTAGAGAAAGAGCTTACCTTAGACAAGACTTTAGCTAAAATAAAAAAGATTTTGTGGGCCAAAATTGGCCAAGCAATCACTAACCAATGGCGATCAATTCAGGCCATACATGAACAAATCGAATTGATAGGCCTAGCTCAATTTGAAACTCAGAGGGCTAGAGCAGCATTGGGGAATATGCCTGAGCAGGCCAATAAAATGATTCATTTCCTAAACACTCATACCAAAGAGGAGTTGGCAGCATTAGACATCAGTAGCAAAACAAATACTATTCTGACAGCAAAAAAGGTGCTGACCATGAGAAATTTTGTGCAGACTCTAGAAAGAAAGGCCAGGAAATGCAAGCAGAAATAAATGACTTCAAAATAAAAATTATGGCATTACAAAGCAGAGGATTACCTAGCCTATTGACTAGTGTTGGAAAACTACTGTCCTATGAACAATATACTACCAGGATCAATAACTATGTTTCCAATCAGATTACAGCATCCTCAAGTACCTCAAAAGAAGCAGGACCTCCCTCTGGACAATCTCTTTATGATAAATTAGAAAACTTGTTTTACATTGAGCATGAAATCAATCCTCTGTTTGAGGTCCCACCCAATTTTTATAGATACACAGAGGCTGATGAAACACCCATAAAAATACAAAGACATAAGCTGCCTCCTGAGGATTGGTGGCAAGAAATGCTGGAAATTTTGCCCAGGTAATTTCAGTCTTTCTCCTCTTTTTCAACTTCAGATTTTGGTCAGCTACAGGTCAGCAAGATTGAGTACGCATGCACTGAACAAAGCATAAAGACAACAGGTAGAGGAAGTCGAAGCAGTGACTTAGCAAAGCACTGGGACAGCAAGCCCAAAAATCGCAAATTAAAGACGCAACCTCAGCCGACTCAGTTGGTCCAAAAAGTCAAATTTATCTGACAAAATAGACAGCTAGCACACTAATGTTTACTACAGCATTTATTTCTTCATCTACTTCCTTTGAAGAGTTGGTGATGAAATTTATTGCATGAAGACTCATCAACTAGATATTTTGTATCTCATTTTTGTATATATACCTCCCCATAGAACGTATTTGGGGTTGGTGATTTTCTTTCTGGACTGCGTTGTAAACTATCAGACTGTTTTAATACAAATTGCTATTGAAGTTCATTGTTTTTGAACCGTCTGAAGGTGGATTGGATGTTCTGGGACCTGCTACAGAATCCCTGTGTCATTCTATGGAACAATAAGTTATTCTAAACTGTGTTTATGTTTTTTGTGTTTGCAAATTCATATATGTTTCATAATTATGGTAACAGAGAAGAAGAATAGCACAGGATTTGTTTTAATGCACCCTGTGTTCAATCTCTGCTATTAATTATGTTTTCTTTAGGGTTAGTCATAAATATGAATTCTTAACTGCTCATGTTTGCACTAATTCCTTCATTTTGAATACTGTTTAGGAATTCTCTATTGCTCCTGAGTAATATTCATACACTTTACCTCTGCCAGCATAATGAAAGATTCTTAATTGCCTTTCATTCCCTGACTTCATTCCATC
This sequence comes from Pinus taeda, assembly GCA_000404065.3. Classification (NCBI taxonomy): domain Eukaryota; kingdom Viridiplantae; phylum Streptophyta; class Pinopsida; order Pinales; family Pinaceae; genus Pinus; species Pinus taeda. Next base: position 178,032 of record APFE031422167.1, on the reverse strand, counting down.
ATTTCCAGATTTAAAATTTGTTCCTAGGTTGCCTATCCTACTCTATAGCATTACCATTCCCCCAAGAAACGCTTTCAGCAGTACCCTTTCATTGACTCCATTGCCCAATGGAACAAACTGTTTTACACTTGCACCTCAGCTCTGTTTAAAATCACCATCCAACAAACTTAAATCAAAACCCTAGTCATCATAACTAGCCTAAAATACTCCAAAATAAAGCTAAATGACAAAGAGAGAGCCCTCTCTAGTTGCAGGTAGGCTAGGACCTGCAACTGAAAGATTGGTTAGTGGTTACCTCGGCCGTATTCCCTTCAAGAGGTAGGGAAAAACCTGAGTGATAACACTACCACCCAGGAATTAGTAATATTTTCGAAAGAAAGAATCAAAGCATCTTGTAACACCTCATCTGTCACATTTGCTTCATGATTGTTTTCTTGTCGTGCATCTCCTTCTTTTCCCTTCCAAGATCTATAGTCTTTCTTTAGGTGTCCTTTCTTTCCGCATTTCCAGCACACTATCCCCAATCTGGACTTGGATATGCCTTTCCTTGATTTACTATGATATCCTGAGCTCTTTCCTCTTTCCATTTTTCTTCCCCTAGACTCTACACTCAAAGCATTACCCATGTCTCACTGGAGCTTTTCCATCGCATTTCCTCGCTAAGGATAGCACCGACAACATCATCAAACTTTAAAGTACTATATCTAGAAATAGAGTTACTAATGGCCATTACTAAACCATTCCAACTTTCTGGTAATGAGCACAAGAATAACAGAGCTCTAACTTCATCATCAAAGTTTAGCCCTACGGAACATAACTGACTTGTAACAGTATTAAAATCATTTAAATGGTCTGCAACAGATCCACATTCCGACATCTTCATATTAAATAACCGTTTCATAAGAAATACCTTGTTTGAGGCCGAGGGTTTTTCGTATAGTTTCTCCAACGCCTTAATCAAACCCTCTGTTGTTGTTTCCTTCGAAACGTTGAAGGCGACTGAGTTGCGAGGCACAACCGTACTATTCCGAGTGCCTTTCTATTGAGAAGGTTCCATTCTTCATATGTCATACCCATCGGCATCTTTGTTTTTCTGCCCAATGGTAGGTATAGGTCTTTCTGATACAGATAATCTTCCATCTGCATCTTCCACAATGAGAAGTTTTGGGTGTTAAATTTCTCGACCCTAAACTTACCATCTTCCGCCATTGCTCCCTCTCGAACGAGGAACCCTTCTTTCCTACGAGTTTATCAGCCAAATACACCTTCGGCTCTAATACCAGTTGTTAGAAAATTATATATTACGGAGCAATGGAACACATATAATATTGCATAAATATAAACACAGAAAACGCATAAGACAAGAGAGACACAGATATACGTGGTTCACCCAATTTGGGCTATGTCCACCCCGAACATCCAGTCCTTCCTTTCTATTATCCAGCAAAATGAAGAGACACAACCTACAGTAGATCCGTTGTAATATCCTCTATTTTCTCTCATAGTCTTGCCTCTTTGTTTCTCACTCAGAGAATACACATCTATTACACAGCCTCAAATACAATGCCCTCATACAAAGAGAGGGGTTTCCTTCTAGGGAAAAAAACCCTAAACTAAACATAAGTTCTATCGTCAGATCATCCGCCTAATGAATGGCCCAGATTGACTAGAAATTACTATACTTTTACAAGGCAATTTTACATTTATTTTTAGCTTCAGGGGAGCTGCCCCCGAGCCCCCGTCGAGGGACCGCTAGCCCTCAAACTTCCTAGCCGGGGGGGATCAGCCCTCGCGGGGGGGACAAGTCCCCCCCGCACTCCCCCACGTGGAGGGGTGTACAAACTCCTAGGGTATACATCCGGCTGAAACAAAGACCTCTGAACAATCATGCTCCGCACACAACATCCCGAAGTGGAGGCCTCAGCAAAGCTCTTCTTGAAAGAGTAGCTTCGGTGTAAATCATATGTAGACAAACATTTGTCGACACGTTTCGAACCAACAAGTTTGGTCCATGTGTAAAATATTAAATAATAATAATATGTATAACCATTAAAGTCACTTTATACTTGTATCTTAACAACCTAGTA
>APFE031422167.1:134093-148487 GCA_000404065.3 Pinus taeda | reverse complement strand
CAAGTCTTGGAAGGATCATGTTCAACATGTCGATAGAGTGCTCAAACTATTGGAGGAGAAACAATTATATGAAAAAACCTCCAAATGTTTCTTTGGAGTACAAAGAGGTGGAATATTTGGGCCATATTGTATCTCATGAAGGTGTTAAGGTAGACCCTAGCAAAATTAAATCCATTAGGGAATGAAAATCCTCACATCCATAAAGCATCTACGTGGATTTCTCAGGGTGATAGAGTATTATCGCAAGTTTGTTAAGAATTATGGGATAATAGTGGCACCTCTAACAACATTATTGAAGAAAGATGCATTTTCTTGGACTCCAGAAGTAACGAAGGCCTTTGAATATCTTAAAGAGACAATGTGCGAAGCACCATCTTAGCTATGCCAGACTTCACAAAAACCTTTATTGTGGAATGTGATGCCTCAGGAAATAGAATTGGTGTTATTTTAATGCAAGAAGAAAGACTCATTTCTTTAGAAATTCTTCCAAGCAAAGGAAAACATTTAAACAAGGCTATTTATGAGAAGGAAATGTTAGCAATACTACATGCACTTAAGAAATGGTGACCTTATCTAATGGGAAGACACTTCAAGGTAAAAACATATCATGATAGTCTTAAATACTTTTTAGAACAAATATTATCTTTAGAAGAGCAGCAAAAATGTGTCACAAAGATGTTGGGCTATGACTTTGAAATCATATACAAAAAAGGAAAGAAAAATGTTGTTGCAGACGCACTCTCAAGAAATGATGAGGATGTGGAAGCATGGTGTTGTTCCATTTCTATTATCCAACCAGATTTGATAAATGAAGCAATGGATGAATGGAAGAATGAAGAAGAAGTATGGGTACTCATTCAAAAGATGCAGCAAGATCCCAGTACATCTAATACATTTAGCTAGAAAAATGATCTATTATGGTACAAAGATTGCTTATACCTTTGTAAGGATTCCCAACTCAAACAAAATATTCTTAGGGAATTGCACACATCTCCCTTAGGAGGGAACTCAGGATTTTTAAAAACTTACCACAAGGTTAAGAAGGAATTATTTTGGGATGGCCTTAAATCCGATATTCAAAATTTTGTGGCAAAATGTTTGGTTTGCGAACAAAATAAAGTTGAGACAATTAAGATCCCAGGTCTATTACAACCTTTATCTATTCCAATTCAACATTGGGAGGAGGTTTCAATGGATTTATCACAGGTTTACTCAAGTCCAAAGGAAATAGTGTCATCATGGTGGTAGTTGATAGACTTTCCAAGTATGCACACTTTTGTGCATTATCTCATCCATTTAAAGCCAATACAGTCGCTACTACGTTTATGGAAGGGCATAATAATGGTACAAGGAAGAAGGGCATAATTGGTGATTTGGTCATTATGAAGATCACTCTGAAGCCAAACGCGAAGCCTATTAAACAGAGGTCATATCACCTTAATCCTAAATACAAGGAAAAGGTGCGCTAAGAGTTGGATAAGATGTTCGAGGCACGCATCATAAAACCAGTTGAAGAATTTGATTGGGTGAGCCCGATGGTGGTTCAAGAAAAGAAGCAAAAGCATGAAATAAGGATTTGCGTAGATCTAGGAAAGCTTAATGATGCATGTGTCCATAGCCCATTCCCAACGTCGTTTACAAATGAATTGTTAGACAAATTTGGAGGGAAAGAGGCCTATTCCTTTACTAATGGGTTTTCCGGGTATCATCAGATTAAGATTGAGCTAGAGGATAGGAGAAAAAATGACCTTCACAATGGAATGGGGTTGTTTTCAATACACTGTGATTTCGTTTAGACTCAGGAATGCGCTTGCGATATTTTCCCACGTAGTCATAGCAGTGTTCAAAGAGTTCATTCATAATTTCTTGGAAGTATAATTTGATGACTGGATAGTGTTTGGATTAGTAAAGCGCCATGTAGCAAGTCTGCGCTTGACGTTGGATACATATCACAGATACTAGATTATGTTGAATTTGAAGAAATGCATATTTTGTGTTCCGTTTGGGATCTTGCTAATTCATGTGGTTTGAAAGCAAGGATTGATGGTGGACCCTGCAAATATTGCAATGATTGTGAATTTGGGAACGTCAAGCAGCTGCGTGCGATGTTGGGACATACGGGATATTATAGAAAATTTATCAAAGCTTATGCTCAAATCACTACACCCATGGATAAACTGATGAAGAAGGACACATCATTCTGTTGGGACGAAGAATGTCAGCGTAACTTAGACATATTGAAAGAAAAGATGGTCACTGCGTCGATCTTGTTATTCCCTAATTGGAAAAAGGAGTTTCACGTACATGTGGCTGCTTCTTGCATTGCATTAGGTGTAGTGTTAACCCATGCCAGTGAAGGAGAAATGGACCATCCTATAGCCTTTGCAAGTAGGAAGTTATCAAAGGCCGAGAAGAATTATTCAACGACTGAGCGCGAAGGATTGGCCATGGTGTATGCACTTCAGAAATTCATGCGTTATCTGTTAGGAGGGCATTTCAAAATCTACACATATCATTCTGCCTTGAAGTACATGGTCAATAAGCCTATGTTGGGGGGGAAGATCTGTAGATGGTTGCTATTATTTCAAAAGTATGACTTTGATGTCATTGTGAACCCAAGGAGGTTAAATGCGAGACCTGATCATTTGTAACAAATTGAAATAGGAGAGGAGCCTAATAATATGGAGGAAGGGTTGCCATATGTACAACACTTTGTAGTGCGCATAACAAATAATCATTTTACAGACATCATTCACTTTTTTACTATGAGGATGGTACTAGAAGGATATACAACTCAACAAAAGAAGGAATTAGTAATGTGCACAATAGATATTTCAGTTATTGCGGAATATTTATATAATATGGGTGCTGATGAAATATTGCAAAGATATGCGTCGGATTTTGAGCAAGATAGCATTCTCGTTGAAGCTCATGGGGGAGCTGCGGGAGGTCATTATGCAAGCAAGGGAACTGCATAGAATATTTTGCGCACAGGCCTATGGTGGCCAACACTGCACAAGGATTCCAAGGCATATTTTAAGGCATGTGATGCATGTCAAAGAACTAATAGACCATCGTGAAGGAATGAGTTTCCATTACATCCTCAAGTATATTTGTAGCCATTTGAGAAGTGGGCAATTGATTTTGTTGGTCCAATTCAGCCCCCAGGAAAGAAAACAGGTGTGCACTATATTATCACCGCGACAGAATATCTAACCAGATGGGTGGAAGCATAGCTGGTTAAGGATTGTACAGGGGTTATGGCAGCAAAGTTTTTATTTGAGTATGCCTTAACCAGATTTGGCCACCCGAAAGCAGGGAAAATTTTAAGGGCTAATATTTGCAAGTGGGCTAATTTTCCATGATTTTTCCAAAAAAGCATTTGTTAATTTCCATTTTTTCTCGAAATTATTTGCCCAAATTTTATAGTATAAAATTGTTTTACCTTAAAAATCACCAAAATTTTATATGGAGACTATATAAACTTATTAGAAATTTAAATACTTTTACAAAAAAATTGTCAACCTTTTTAAAAATTGCATATTATGTACTAGTGATATTCGTTGATGATTTTAAACTTTAATATAAATTTCCATCCTTAAAAGTTTCCCTACTCGAAAGTGTTGATGAGTGATAGAGGTACACACTTTTTGAATGAAACGATCAGCGCATTGACTGAAGAATTCTAGGTCTACCATTAGAGGAGTACACCGTATCACCTATAGGCCAATGGAGTCCTTGAAGCCTTTAATAAGATTTTGGAGAATGCTCTCACGAAGATCTGCAACGCACAGCGAAATTACTAGGACATGCACATACCTACAGTATTATGGGCTTATAGGACTACTTGTAAGATGTTGTCAGGGCAAATGTCGTTCCGATTAGTATATGGGGTCAAAGGTGTATTATCGATGGAGTACATTGTTCCCAGTTTGCACATAGCAACCTGACAGGTATGGTGGATCACGAGGCCTTGGAGGAACGGCTCGCGCAGTTGATGGAGCTCGAAGAAGATCGATTTTTGGCAATATTTCATTAACAAGTACAAAAGGAACTTGAAAAAGCATGGCATGATCACCATATCAAGCTTCACACTTTCAAGGTAAATGATATTTTCCTATTATATGATAGTAAATTCACTAAATTTCCAGGTAAATTCCAGATGCATTGGTTAGGGCCATATATTGTCAAAGAAATTACACATGGATGTGTAGTTTAGCTCGTGAAGCTGAATGGGGAACCCTTCCTCGGAAGAGTCAATGGGAGCAACTTGAAATTGTATACAGGGGATCCTTCATAATGAATATATGATAGCAGGATAGTCTTAGTGCTCTAAGCAGTGGCAAGGGAGCACAAGACTATAAACTACACTACCCAATTTGGAGGACAATGTAGCAAGCAAGCTACGCAGAAAGTGACAAAGAGGCAACCTATGAAGTTGTGCTATAGAGGAAGGTGTCACGCAACACAATAGGAAAGTGACAGTTGAAATCATTGTTCATGATTTTATGGCCAGAAGATGGTTAAGTGGACCGGGGTGGTAGCATTTAAGGAAAAAATATTTGAAGATCTACTGGCAAAACAACATTTATTGTCAGAATTTGAGGGGAACGACCAGATTTGAATTCAAAACTCCCTATAAGTTACACGTGCCAGTCCAATAGAGAACACTTTGCACTCTCATAATTGTTAGTGAATTTCATTATCTATCGCTTATGAGCTGAGCGTTTTGGGAGGATTTTGTTGCGAGCCCCACATTTTCTGAGTTGGATGCAATAAACCAAAATTTTATTCTTGATAAAATGGCTACACCAAGTCCTGTTGAAATCATTAGTACTGGTGATGTTTCTTTTGAGACCACTACCCCAGAAGTTGTAAATATGGAAGCTTCGACTCTTGTTCTTATGGCGTCGAGGTCGCTTAGGCCGAAGCCTGCCCTTACTAGAGAAACCCAACCAACCAAACCAAAGAAGGATAAGAAGAAGAAGCTAGTGCTATTCTGCGCTTCCCTAAGAAAGCATACCGAAACCCAGGCAAAACAGAATAAGGTAATGGACCTGGAGGCAGAAGAATCCCAGGGAACAGAAGGTATTGACACTAAAGGAGTGGAAACTATAACAAGGCTACCTCAGTATATCCCTTCGCGAAAGGGAAAAACAAAGGTCTTGAAGGACCGAGATTCTGAGAAGTTCACCATATCTACACCCTTGCTACCTAAGCAGGTCCCTTTTGAAGGTCAACGACTCGTGTAGATCCCGTTGTTGAAAATGGAGGATTGGGACCTCGCAAATCACGCTAAGTTTCCACACTTGGTGATGAATAAGTATATGAGAAGGGCCTATTATGAAGAATCAGGTGTTACAGTGTTGGAAATAGAGGAATGGGTCTGTGGTGTGGAGCACTTAGGGTTACTCAATCTGTTGCGGGTACCCCATTATCACCGCACCCCCATCAATACGATATGTGTGCGCCAACTACTCACATTGGTGCATGATGGTTGTTTATGGTTGGGAGGGCCTATACCCATTACAGACATACTCATTCACAGAATCACGCACCTACCTTATAAAGGCGCGAACCCGACCAAGGAGTTTGGTGGAAAGACTGGGAAAAAGACCTCACTGAATGGATGAAGAGGGATTATGACCTTATTAAGAAGTCAAGAGGGTATTCAACTATTTCTATAACATACCTGATAGTTCAATTGGTTGCCCAAATTCTATAAGGGAAGGTGATGCGATAATTTTGTGTAGAAGAAGTTTTGGTGCCAGTAGTCTCCCTGGTTGCACAATGCACGAAAGGCGTACATTTTAATTAGGAAAAATACCTCTATCAGGAGTTCCTTGCACACTGCTGCAAAGTCTAGGATGAAACCAAGACATTCCACTACACTTGGTTATTGTTTTCGATTGTGCTCATTGCATGGGAATTTCTAGAGGATAGCCAATTCCTCCGCTCAAGGAAGGATTGCCAGAGGCAACACAATTTGCTTCCTTATTGTCTACAAAGGATCTCAAGAAGATTATTGAGACGAAGATATTCTATGTTATCATGGAAATTTCTCTCCGCATGGCCGTCAATCAGCATCTGAGGTTGTCCCCAACCTTTTTGCATGCATCTATCAACCTAAGCGACATTCAAAGTTGACTTCCACAAGGTATATATGTAGGGGAAAAAAGATCCATAGCAGAAATGGCACGAGTTTCCCTATTTGGTGATAAAAATGGATGTGCAGGAGGTTGTAGTGAAATGACCTACAGAATGGCACGCCCCATCAGACTTACATGTTGGAACAGGCATGGAGCTGGAAGTTCTGCTACACAAAAAAGAAAGGAGGCAGCTAAGCAAGCTGCATGTACACTCATAGACCAGAAAAACAAGGAAGTCATAGAAAAGGCTCGTGTGGAACAAGAACATGATGCCAAGGAGCAGGCGGAACAAGAACGACACAAGTCACCTTTGTCGGAAACAAAGGAGGAAGAAATTTTAGGACAAGGCGATGGAGGGAATGAGAGGCATAACACCCCATTTATTCTGAAGAGACGTGGCAAGAAGCAGCGGGGTGGTACAAGGAAGAAGCAGAAATTGGATAAGTCGTAGGGTGATCCCATGGTGTTAACAAAGTGAAATATCGATGATATTGGGCATAAAATGTGGGACACTACCACGGAAGTGATGCAAAAATTTGAGCAATGGTACATGTAGATGTTAGGGAGCGTCCAAAAGGATCTATGTGAGCTATAGATCCAAGCAAGAAAAATACAGGTGGGCATTGGACAAGCAAGCCTGACACCTGGGACAAGTCAAGCATCAAAGCTGGTAAGGACCCTAGATCTCAAAACCATACCATTACCTGATGGGTCTATTTACGTAGAGTTTGTTGATGATCGCATTATCCTAAGTACAATAAAAAAACATAGGACTGAATATAGCAGTGCTCTCCAATGAGACCCTCCATGCACTACACACAAGGGTGGAAGATGAATTGAGAACTAGGGAGCAGTGCGCCTTCAACCTTATCAGTAAGTACAAAGTGAAAAATGAGAAAATGTTCACTAAAAAGACACAGGCTTTGATGGAAAAGGAGGCACTTCAAACGTGTAGTTCGATTCTGGAGTCAGCAGTAGTAGAGGTATGCAAGACTGTGCTTGAACTTCACATCCTAGAGGATGCATAGCTAGAAGCCAAAATCAGAAAATTAGCTGCTGGTGTGCGCAAGGCTAAAGCAGAGGTTGGTCGAGTCACACTTGATCTCAACATGAAGATTACATAGTTGCAGTTAAATTTGAAGCCCACAACTCTGCTTGAGGTTCGGGAGTAGCACGGAGCCATGATAAAGGAAGGCATGGAAACCTTGGATGCCACAATCACTGATTGTGCGACATTGTTCGAGCAGGATATGGATCTAGTGACCAATCTATAGGAGGATCCAAACCTGCAAACATTGAACACAGAGTTAAGGGCACTGCAATGGAAATATGATGAATTCAGGGAAACTATGCACTCCATAGCACTAGCACAGTGCCTTGCTAAGTCATGGGAAGGAAAGTAGCTCCTAGCACAAGTGGAGGAAGCACAAAAGAAGGAGGCCTTGCTAAAGGCCAGGTTGCAGCCTTGGTTAGAGTAGGCTTATCAAGTCACGACTACTATTCATGATAAGCTTAAAGTGTTGCAGTAAACACAACAGACGATGATGTTGGTCGTAGAAGGACCAGCCACAAAAAATTGGTTGAGGAAGTTAAGTAGGAAGTAACGCAGAGGATTGCCGAAGTTGTAGTGATCCAGGTGGAGTTGGGAGGTCTTCGCAGTAAGATTGCAACACCAGTAGAGTGACTCAAGGGTGAGTCATGATATTTTTGTTAGGGGCCTATTGGAATGGGGTCCCCTGGGTTAGTTTTGTAGTTAAGATAACCCAAGTTTTGATACAGTTTTGTAATTAATGTAAAGTCTTCGTGATTTGTGGATGCAGAGTGCATAGATGAGTATGAGTCAAAGGGTTTTTCCCTTGTTTTATCAAAAATTTGAATCAGTTTGAGATCCACCCATGGTCCGCAGACCATGGAATTGTATGAAAAAGGCTATAAATAGGTGTGTCTTAGAGATTCTATGGCAAAATTATGTTTTTGGTAGTAATTGATGATAAGTGAAGGGAAGTGACAGTGAAGATAAGTGGGTAATATAGAAGAAAGGCTCGATATATGAGTGCGCGGAGGCCTAGGTAAAGTTCATAGCTGAGTGAGCAGACCCCTGCAACTAAGTGCGCAAGGCGGTTTTGAGTCTATAACCTTGAATTGAAGATCAATAAAGACAGTTTCCGAAGAATTCTTGTGTATTTCTATTTATCTTTGTTAATGTTATATGTTGTCAATGAATAATGTGTTTTATGGAATATTGATTGAATGTTGTGCGATTCTCTTGAATAAGTCTTAATGATGTACACAATCCATGTTTAAGTACTTTTATGAAGACCCTAATGAACTCTGTTATGTTTACTAATAACTTAAGTGGATATGTGTGAACACTAATTTAGGGTTGTTCTCTGATGCACGTAAGTGGACAAGTTGATTGTTAAAGGTCCACAAAGACTGATCGTAGACCTTCGTGAAGGTCTGAATATTATTTTAACAAAGTTGCAATAATGTGCCCTAAGCGTTTATTGATCTACATGACAGCAGATCTGAGGCGTTGGAAGACATTACACTAGTCTCTGGATGTAGAAATTTGGTTCTTGCATCCCCCCATATTGCTTCGGGTGAGATTATAGCCTGTATTACACGGGTTGTTGCCGAGAGGGCCAGTAGTGTAGGGAATTTTTGGTTTGCGCAACAAACTCTGAACCTAGGCCAAGACCCCCTAAGCCAATAGTAAGTGACAAAGATCCCATTTTCACTGGAAAATTTTGGACAATTATTTTCTTGTCTGGATACTCAGTTAGCTCATAGCTCATCTTATCATCCTCAATTTGATGGGAAAACTGAGGTAGTTAACAAATGTTTGGAAGGATATCTTTGTTTCTTTGTATCTGATAAAAAGACACAATGGGTCAAATGGTTGCCTCTCGCTGAATGGGGCACAACATTTCCTTCCATACTATAGCAAAAATGACCCCATTTATGGCACTTTATGGATATCATCCACCATCTGTCACATCATATTTAAGAGAAAATTCTAGGGTTCAAGTAGTGGAAGATCACAACAAGTATAAACAAAAACTTCTCCAAGCCTTAAAGGATAACCTCACTTTGGTGCAAAATAGAATGAAACAATAGGCATATCAACATCGCAGTGAAAGAAGTTTTGATGTAGATGACTAGGTATTTCTATAGCTACAACCATACAAATGAATGTCCCTCAAGCAAGCTAAGAAGAATAATAAATTATCACCAAAGTATTATGGTCTATACAAGGTGTTTAAAATATTGGTACTATGGCATACAAATTGGAACTTCCTACATCTTCACGAGTGCACCCAGTTTTCCATGTTTCATGCTTAAAGAAGGTTATAGGTGACAAGATCCCAATTCAAACAATATTTCCAGAGCTTGATGAGGAAGGAAAAATCATATTGGACCCTGAAGCAGTCACATAAACAAGAACTCAACAGCTACGAAATCGATAAATTTCAGAGTATCTCATCAAGTGAAAGAACTTACCCACTAAAGATTCTACATGGGAGGATGAGAATTTTATACATAAGAATCCAAAACTTCTCAAGTGTTGAGGAAAACACTTTTTTTAAGGAGAGGGGCATGTTAGGTCCCTATAATACTAGTGTATTCCCTTATTATTATTGCCATTGTACCCCTTATTGTTATTATTCTGCCCATTTTGTCCCCATATTGTTATTATTGTGTCCCATACAATCCCAGTATTGTTATTCTTATGCCCTTACATTATTATTGTTATGTTGGCTCTAATTATATTGTGACCCCTTAGACTCCTATATATAAAAACGAGGTCTTGTCATTTGTATCATCCAAGAATTATTCATTTGTGTAATGTAAAGGAGGTTGCCCCCTCGAAGAGGCTACGTTTTAAGTCAATGATCTATCTCTTTCTTCTATTTTGTGAGCTGGTTGCATAACAATGTCTCCGAGTAATGTATTTTTCCTCTTTGTTTTCCCATCCATATATGGATGATAATTTATACTAAAGGTTAATTTTGTCCCCAAGCCTACAAATAGTTCCTTACGAAATTTTGAAGTGAACTTGGCATCTCTATCTAGAATAATCTTCTTGGGAACTCCATGCAGCCTCACAATATCCTTTATGAATATATGTGCCACTTCACTTACCAATTTAGTGGATTTGACTGCCACAAAATGAGCCACTTTTCTCAACTTGTCGACGACCATCATAATAGCATCATGTTGCCTGATTTTTCTTGGCAACCTAGTAATTAAATCCATGGATATCACTTCCCACTTCCATTTGGGAATGGGAATGGGCTGCAATAAACCTATTGGATGTTTACATTCAGCCTTCAATTGTTGGCATTCAATGCATTTAGCCACAAAATTAGATACTTCTCTTTTTAAATTGGGTCAATAATAAAACTTCTTGATGGCCATGAGGGTCTTTTGGTATCTCGTGTGATTGGAATATGGCTTAGTATGAAACTTTTGCATTATGATTCTCTTCAATTCAACATTGTTTTGTACATAGATTTTGTTCTTGAATCTAATTAAACCCTCATCCATGAGATGATATCCTTCATCCTTACCATTATCACTACCTTGTTGTAGTCTTTCTTTTATTTTCCAATACTTCTCATCACTCTGTCCTGCATTTATGACCCGCTCCTTTAGGTATGTCCCATAAGAGCTTATGGTTGCTAGGTGATTCACTTGGATCCTGCTATTGAGTGCATCCACAGCCTTATTTTCTTTTCGCTCAATATGTTTAATCTCAAAGTCAAACTCACTAAGTATAGCCAACCACCTAGATTTCCTTGCATTCAACTTAGGTTGATCAAACAAGTATTTTTAGCTAGCATGATCTGCCATGAGTGTAAATCTCCTGCTGAGGAGGTAATGACTCCACATCTTTAATGCATGAATGTTGGAAACTAACTCCAAATCATGAGTTACAGTTTGCCTCATGTTCATTTAGCTTTCATGAGTCATAGAAAACTACGTGTCCTTCCTGAATTATGACCCCATCTAGCCCTTCATTGCAAGCATTTGTATAGACAAAAAAATATTTGTCTAGGTCTCTAATTCTTAACACCAGTGCATTAGTGAGAAACTACTTCAATTTCTCAAAGCTTGTTGTGCATTTGGTTGTGCTTTAAAATTTATTTCCCTTCCTCTGCAAAGAAGTGATAGGATGGCCTATATTGGAGCGTTTTCTAATAAACCTCTTGTAGTAGCCTACCAATCCCATGAATAATCTGATCTCATTCACATTCTTTGGTGTTGGCTACTCCCTGATGACCTTGATATTTTTGAGGTCAATTGATATCCTCTCCTTGAAGACAATCTGCCCCAAGAAATGTATTTGTGACTGGAAGAAGTCACACTTGTTGAGATTTGCATAAACCTTATGTTCCTTTAGAAATTGTTGCATTGCATCTAAGTGCTCCTAATTCTCTTCTTTAGTCCTTGAATATACTAATATGTCATCAACAAAGACAATACAAACTTATCTAAATGAGGATGCAACACACTGTTTATTAACATGAAATTGGAACGGGAATTTCTAAGTCCAAAGGGTACCACCATATACTCATAATTTAGTCCTTGAATATACTAATATGTCATCAGCAAATACAATTACAAACTTATCTAAATGAGGATGCAACACACTGTTTATTAAACATGAAATTGGAAAGGGAATTTCTAAGTCCAAAGGTTACCACCATGAACTCATAATACCTGTATCTTGTCTAGAAAGTTGTCTTATGGATGTCTTCTTCCTTGATGCGCACTTGATGATAACTTGACCTCAATTCAATCTTGTAGAAGATTGATTCTCCTCTCAACTGGTCAAATAAATCATCCACACATGGCAATGGATATCGGTTCTTAATGTTCACTTTGTTAAGTTACCTGTAGTGAATACAAATTATAAGGGTACCATCCTTATCCTTCACAAACAAAAATGGTTCTCCCCAAGGGGACACACTTTGCCTTATTTAGGCTTTTCCAACATTTCCTTAAGTTGTAATTTTAGCTCAATAATTTATGGAGTGTTTTTCCAATATGGTGCCTTAGATGCTGGAGCTGCTCTAAGCATCAACTCAATAAAGAAATTTACTTCTCTAGGAGGAGGCTACAAACCTCTACTGGAAATACATCCATGTACTTCTGCGACACATAATATCACTTCAATGTCTCACTCTCCTCTTCGTCAATGTTGTTATTAACTTTTTCATTATTGTAAATTTGCACAACATATAATTGATAGCCCTTTCAACAACAATGTTTAACTTGCATGGTAGTGATAAACCTCACTGATGTAGGATTTCGCTTGCCCTATAACGCTCTCCTTTCTCCATGCTCATTTAGGCACTTGATTTCCTTTTCAAAGAAATCAACTTTGGTCCTTTGTGAATACAACCAATCCATGCCCAGTAAAATCTTGTATGCTCTAAAAGGAAACAAATTTAAATGTGTTGTTTTTGTCATGCTATTAAGTTCAAAATCACATTTGTTAATTGAACCAACCCCATGTGCTTTCTCAGCCAATTGGCATTTTTCCACAAGCTCTGGGCTAACATAACTATAATTAGAACCGGGGTCCATTAAAATATTAATAATCTAGTTGCATAGCTTACCTCCCATCTCTACGCTATTTATCCCATTGTTTGGGCCGCTTGTGCACTACATATTTGAGGTCCAACGTTTTTTTGATGTGGACAATCTCTTTTTCAATAATTCTCACTACATCTCCAACTTCTCAATGGTTATCTACTCACAACTCCATGTCGTTCTTTCACAAACTGGTGCACACGACCTTTCTCCGTTGAATAAATTTCTATTGCACACGACTTGTATTAGAAGTGCCCACACCTTCCTTCTTATCCGGTATTTTCTTTCGCCATTTATTCTTATCCTTATTGATGTTCTTTCTTTCCAATCTCCTTTGAGGTTTGGCCTTCTTTTAGACTATTTGTAGCAATGCTTTATATTTTTAATGGCATCAATTAAAGTTTGAGGCTCGTGCATTTCAATTTGCTCTCTAAATGACAAGGGTAGCCCATTGACAAATTTTTGCACTTTTTCTTTCTCATGCTTTAGATATGGCACATATCTCAACAATTTCAAAAACTTAGTGGTGTATTCTTCATTTGACATTTTTCCTAGCTTAAGCTTGTAAAAATCCATTGCCCTGCTGTCATAATAGCTATCTGATAGATACTTACCACTGAAGAGGCATTCAAATTCATTCTAGGTTAACCTCTCTTTCACATCTTTCAAATCTTCCCACCATATGTCCGCTTTTCCTTTTAGATTGTAGATAGCCACTTTTGCTTTCATGTTCTCAAAGTATTGATGGATTCTGAACAACTTCTTCATTCCAAGAAACCATGATTCAACATCTTCATATTTACTCATTTCCCCACCAATTGTGGGTGGTTTAGCCTTCTTAATTTCTTCTGTCATATAATCCCTTTCTTTCTTCTTCTGTGGATGATGATGACAATGATGGTCATGCCTCCTAGTAGTGAAAATAAAAGGTATACCAAAATGATGCCCCTAAGTGTTAGTTATTCCTTCTAGGGTACTCAATGGCATAGTTCCTTTCACAATGTCTTCACTTTCTCTCTTCCTAGACCTACTACCATCTGCACCATTTTTTCTTTCCTTTGATCTCAGAGGGCTCTACTTGTATCTATGATTGGCCCTTAACTGACACTACCTCTGCCTCTACAATTCAGACATGCTTTGCAATATAATTACATTCACCTTGAATTATTTTTCCTAAACCCTCACCATCCTTTTATGTTATCGGGAAAACTAGTGTCCATTTAGAGCTGCTAGTCCCACTATGACAGGTAGCTATCCTAGAAACAAACAAACCAAATTTACTTGTGTTTTCCTTTATGAGAGATAGATGAGAGAGAAGTAGAGAGTACCAACCTCAGTCTTTTGCTAGTCTCCTTGCTTGTTTCCTCTCTCCCTTGATAGATCTTTCATCACTCCTTTCTCACTTGTCCCACTTCAAAGAACACCTGTAGAGTCAAAGAAGCAAAATACCATCAAAGCATAGAGATATATAACCATAAACAATATAGGATCAGATGTACACTAACCATACAAATGCATACACAAATACAAGATTCAGAGATATACAAGCATATGGAGGAAAACTCAAATAGATTTATTGATAGAAGTAGTAGAAGAGAGGATTACAACCAAGCTATCTGATCCAGTGCCATCCTCCCAGCAT
>APFE031422167.1:48499-71758 GCA_000404065.3 Pinus taeda | reverse complement strand
ATCAAATTAATTAATTATAATTTAAATGAATTTTAAAAAATTAACCATTAAGATAGAAATTGATTAAGTCGTTAATATACCATATTTTACTGTACACAAACTATAAAATATAAAGCAACAGAAAAAACATTTTTCTCATGATATTAGAAAACCTAAAATCTCCCAACAACTACTAGAGCTTCTAGCATTTTTTCAGCCCCATAATTGATATTTTTCATATTATTGATATTTATTTTAATTTAAAATGAAAAAAAAAAATATTAATTAAGTGGACAAATGTCTTTGTTTTGGAATATGGTTTCACAATCATGATCAACCTATGCAAACCTCCCAAGTGATATGTAGAATATGGGCACTTGCAAGGATCATAGATGCTTCACCTGATCAAAACCATAATCAAAAGTAAACCATATCCCTATATAAAAAAACCTTACATTTTGCAAATCCAATAAACTATATGCCTATGTAAAAAAAACCTTACATTTTGCAAATCAGAGTATACTACTTTAAGAGTTCACAATATACCTCTCTTTTGATACACACCAACCTAGATCCATCCTTAGTTAAGGTGAATGGGAAATGAGAATCAAAACCTAGTGAGTGGTAAATTAGAATCAAAACCGAGGGTTTCGAGGGATACCCAGAGGAAGACGAAGAAGAAGGATCTAGGCTAGTTTATGAGAATCAAAACCTAGCGAGTGGGAATTGAGAATCAAACCTGATGGTTTCGAGGCATAGGAAGAGGAAGAGTGAGAAGATGGATCTAGGCTAGTTTAATTCCCCCTTTAAAAAGACTATATTTCACATGAATATCATGGGAAATACCATGGGTTCTCATAAACCTAGAGCTCAAAAACCACTAGTAACTTCACAGAACAAGACAACATCCTTGGATGCAATAAAAAAAACCTCCCAAATGATAGCTAGAATATGGGCACTTAATAGAAAAGGGTCATAGACGCTTCACCTTATCAAAACTAGAATATAAACACTTAATAGGAAAGGGTCATAGACGTTGCACCTAATCAAAACCATAATCAAAACTCATCAAAACCAGAATATGGGCACTTAATAGGCAAGACCATAATAAAAAGTAAACGATATCCCTATGTAAAAAAAATATTATATTTTGCAAATCCAAGTATACAACTTTAAGATATCCCTATGTAAAAAAAATCTTGCATTTTGCAAATCCAAGCATACTACTTTAAGAATTCATAGCATACCTCTTTGTAGATATACACAAGCCAAGATCCATCCCTCTCTAAGCTTGAGAGATCGACAAATCTTTAGAGATCAACAATTAAGGCTAATGCGAAATGTGAATCAAAACTGAGGGAGAGAGAGAGAGAGAAAGAGGGAGAATGAGAAGATGGATTTAGGATGGTATAATTCCCCCCCTTAAATAGATTATATTCCACATGAATGCCATGGGTTCTTATAAACCTTGAGCTCAAAAACCAGTAATGGACAAAAAAATATCTCTTGATATAATAAAAAAATAATAATGTAGAATTTCCATTTTTACATAGAGTTATTTTTATTTTTATTTCAAATTTACCTTTACTAACACAATTTCGTATTAAAAAATATAACCTAAATTGTTTACATAAATAATAACATAGACTTTTCATTTTAAAATAGGGTTATTAATTATGAAATCTCAGATAGATTCAGTTAAAATGGACTAGTTTTGTTTAATTATTAATTTTATTTTTTTTATGTTATTTCTTTTTTATGTAATTTCATTAAATCAAAATATTTTAATTTTTTATTAATTATTAATTAATCTGTTTTTTAATTTGATTGATCTAGTGTTTGATAACAAACATTCATTACAATATCTTTTCCGTACCAAAATTTAATACATTTAATTTGACCAAAAAAAAAAAAAACAACAACTACTATAAAATATTTTGATTGTAAAATGAGAGATGGTTTTTGGGCATGTGGTATTGATAAGTCATGGTATTGGCCCATGGTATTGTAACAAAGCATGTTCATAACTTAATAATGTCCATTGTAAAGTGGAGGTGAATATCCATGGTTAACAAAATTGTTATATTATAAGTATTAAATTTTTATGTGCGTATTAATAAAGTTTAAATATGGTTACAAAATTATTAGACTAACTTATATGGTAAAATGGATCTTAATTTAGAACTATTATTTATATCTTATATATTTGAATGTGATAAGGGATTTAGATATATCTTAGAAGTAATTATAATATTTTTGCTTTTAGATTTAATTAAAAAATGTTATAAAATTAAATTCAAATAAAATATTTATAAATATCTGATTGTGAAATGAGAGATGGTTTTTCGGCATGTGGTATTGGCCCATGGTATTAAAAAAATTGTTCCCAATGTAAATTATTAAATCATTTTAATCTCCCATAACAGGGGCAGATATCAAAATTTGGCGATTTTAAGGGAATACGATTTCCCAAAAGCAGCGAATCGGGCCAATTGAAGGTTCGGTTAGTTTATCTGCCCATTTTTTTTTTTGGGCTAAAATAAAAAAATTAATAATTTTTTAAGTAAAATTGGGGCTAACTATATGAAAAGGGCTTTTAATAAAAAATTTGCCCTCTTAAAATGTAAAAACCCTCAAATTTCTCCTTTGGGCTATAATTCACCCCTAAAATTTACCATGGTTGATTCCCTTTCTCTAATTCACACCCTATAGGTTTTAACCCTGTACAACAATTACCTGCAAATGAATTCTTAAAGCATAAAATATATGATGGCGAGAACATAAAACAAATACACAAATATTTTCCCCTGGATCCCAAAACCAGGACTACCAAATTGATTTTCCATTATGTTCCTTTCAATTTTACAATACATATATATACATGTTGAAGTATTCATAAACCCCAATCCATTAACCCTGGATTAGAACATAACCATAGTTCCCTTGATCAGATCTACAAAATACCATAGGCAGAAAACCATCATGCCCAAAACCATGTGAAAAACCATGCACAAAACCATGGGTAGGTCTTCCCACCATCTTTGGGTCTGCATATATATAAGAAAAAAACAATTCTCAGGGTGTTGCCCCAAACCCTGTGCAGGAAGGCTACCACCCCCTTATAAACTCCCTAACAGGGGGGGCTTCTGGCCCTCGTATGATCTACTTGTTGCGCCTGGTGCAACGAACAAGGGGTGTTACTGCCCCTCCTGTGACCCCCCCCCCCCCCCCCCCCCCCTGTGTGTGCGACTAGTCGTGGAAAGAATATAACACACACCCAACACTCCCTAGGGTATCTCTAACATTAGACCACAGGTTGAGGAAATTATATTCAATTGAACTTTCAACCATTTGATACCCAAGTATTTAGTATACTAGCTATAATAGTGGAAGACTCTTAGAGCCAAGACATGGGTACTTACCTAAAATCCTATTTCTTAGTTCACTTGTTTGATGTGTTTTGAACAGGGGTCCAAACCAAATATACTGTGAACTCAGGTTGTAGATAATGAAAATTCGGCTATGGAAAACCTTTAAGATCATGCATGCTATAGAATTAAATGGAAAGGTATGTCACATTACCAAAAGTAAATTTTAGGGCAGTGAGTAAAAGTGTTTAGAGTCTAGAATGGTGGTGAACATCTCGTCATAAGATTGAAATAGTGAAAGCTTACACAAATGCATGCAACTCAGGAGGATTCCTAGTCGTTGGATTAGTTAAGCTTCATCGTTAGATTTATTTTCGAGTGGTGAAGGCTTCATTATCATCGGCACAAGTTTTCACCCAAAAATGTTAAGAATCATCGGATCAAATGAGCCAGAATCATGTGATCATTTCAAGTGGGAAGGTCCTGCCTAAATTATGCGAAATTTTCCACTCGAAATGATGAGAATCGTTGGATACGAGTCTTGTGATCTGTCGATAATTTTTGGGTTAAGGAGGCATGGTTAACAAGCGATGCACAAGTTCACCTGAAAAATAATTTTGAAACATTAAAGCAATGGGAAATACTTGATACACCAAATAAATTTATTTTTGGTAACTTCTTTGGTTTTGGAAATTTAGGCTAGGAAATTAAGACTGAGAATGTGGGGATATGGAAATTGATATAACGAAGAGAATCTTGGTTAAAAAAGCTCTAAATCATGTGTGATGTTTAACAAATTTAGGGTTTGAGTGTTTTTCCCCACAATTTATACCCTTTTCTAATGTTGATCTTCAAATGGTCATAAATTCTCATCCAAGGGGGGTTTTTCAGAATGGGATATGTCATTGGAAAGGTCTCAGAGAGGACTATCCAACCATATTATCCATAGACTCTTTCATACATCATAACATTGACTAAAACTCAATAAAATTCAAGCTTATTTGACTTCACTTAATGAGGACATACAATGGATCATGCAATCATACTACTTCCTTGAGATGTTGATGCTTCCTTAGTCATCCCCTTTAACATCAAATACACTAATTTCCATCAATGAAAACATTATTTACAACAATATCCCACTTTATTATTGAAAGGAACAACACCATACATTGATGGAAATGGAACAAAATCCCCCCAACATGTTGGGGACTCCGCTTGACCAGTTGTGAAGGTTCTTCTTTCCTTATCTCCTTCTTGCTTTCTCCTTCACTTGCTTCCTTTTCAACGTCTGAATTCTCTTCCCAATTTCTTCATTGTCAATGTTTATCAATGTCTACATTATCTCCCCCTTTGGCATTAACAACAAGGGGACATGGTTTCCTACCAATGCTTCCATGAATGTGTGTGGTCCTGATCCTATTGTAAATGGATTCCCCCTTGAGACCATGTTTCATTTGTGCTTAAGCTCTTCATTTATAAGTTCACTTCAATGCTCTCCAACTGTTCCTAAACTCTCTTGTGGACCTAGTCAATGAAATCTCCTCCTGTCAATATGCTTCCTTCATCCTGTTAAAGGTTGTAGAACAACACGTTTTCAATCTTGGTTGAATCTAGTGAGATAGTCTTTCTTGTGAGGAAGAAGCCACTCCCATCATGTGTCTAAGATATTCAAAACTTTCGCTTGGAAATGACTTAGTAAATATGTCAACACTTTTTTTAATTGGAATGTACTCCAATTTGACCAATGATCAAGAACTTGTTCTCGCATAAAGTGATTCTTTATGGGAGTATGCTTTGTTTTCGAGTGCATGATAGGATTTTTTGAGATATTAATTGTGTTGGTATTGTCACACATGATAGAAATAGGTTAATCACTATTTTCTTGAAGGTCTTTAAAAAATTGATTCATCCATATCACCTGAGTAAAATAAGCAGTTGCCATAATATACTCTACAACAACAGTATATAGAGAAATCGATGATTATTTTTTGCTGAGCTTAGAGACCAAGAATTTTCCAATAAATAATGTTCCTCCACTAGTTCTCTTTTTGTCATCCACTTTTCCAACTCAATTTGCATCTGTATGGTCCTCAAAAGCAAGGTTTTTTCCCTTAGGATACCATAAGTCATAATCCATGGTGCTTTGGAAATACTTGAATATTGTTTTAACAACATTCACATGAAATTATTTTGGAGATGATACCACTTAAGTTCCCTATGTCACATATTTTGGAGTTGAATGTGACATCATACACATGATCAGACATATAACTGACACTTAAAACATTATGTTTCAATCCTTCCACATATAGGATATCTTGAGCTTTGGTCCTTCCATTATCAATGCTAATAGTTCCTTTCCCTATGATTCTTGGAGATCCATTATTTCCAAGGATCAACTTACCTCTATCTATCTCCCTGAGGTTGATAAACTTGTTTTGATCCCTTGTCATGTGCCTTGAGTAGTCACTATCAACATACTATTTATCTTCTTTCTTTTGAGCATATAGCATGAGATCACACCTTTCTTCTTTCTTATTCCACATCTTAGGGGGGCACCCTTCCTTTATTTGATTAATCTTACAATCCTTGGCCTTGTGTCCAAAGTTGTGATATATAAGCCATTCGGTATGACTTTGAAAATGGTTTCTTCCACTTTTACTAGACACGCTTCTAGAAGGATTACTTTAATAACTACAATCAACTGCCTTATGACCAAATGTATAGCATATATAACAATAACCATGAAATAATGTGTGGTTCTTAGATGATTTTTCCTTGCTGCTTATTTTGGCCTAGATTCCTTCCTAATTTTCCTTTGCTCATAATTTTGTTACATCTATCTCATTTTTTAGGAGGATAATTTCAATATCCCTTTCTTTTAACTGCTTTTCCCTTTCTCCTAGTTGATTTTCCCTTTCTCCTAGTTTCTTTTCCTTTTCCCCTAGCTACTTTTACTTTTCTCATAGTTTCTTTGACAAGATTCCATACTTCCTTTTGAACTCTTCCAACTCAGTTTCCAAAAGCATGACTAAATTTGCATCTACATCCATGTTTCCAAGACTCCTGAAATCCACCTTCCAGCAGTTAATTATTCTTGAAGGGACCCATTATGACACCACTTGTTAGACCAAAGATTAACTAAGAGGGGAGGGGAGGGGGGGGGTGAACCAGTGTAATGGAAAACTTATCATTTCAAAACATTTCATCAATAAATAATCATGTAGAAGTGTACCATAATAGTTTGCACCATAACAATAAATGAAACCATGCATCAAGAAGCCATCATCACATCAACACAAGAGGACACAATATTTTACGCATAAACCCTTATGGGAGGAAACCGAAAACTCTTTTTCTTCTTCTTCTTCAATTCATTTACATAGATCTGTAAGCACTGGCCTACTGGAGGCACCCACCCCCAAGATGTGAAAGAAATTACATGCAGTAGGCTACAACGTGATTGCGGAACCAATCTCAAAAATGTGTAAGCACCTAGTTGAAATGGGCTACAACCTGATTGAGGAACCATCCTCATAAATGTGCAACCTTCAACTTGCTATAGGCTTCAACCTGATTGAGGCACCAACCTCAGTATAGGTACCCACCTCCTTCCTGAACTTCGTGTTGACAACTTTTCAAAATATTTCAAATTAGATCCATGTGCTTTTAAATCATATTATTATTGTCATCAACTTGTGATGTTTTTTTTCATGCCTATTACAACGTATTGTTCAATATGGTCACATAAAATTCTTCTCGAAAGTTGTTTTGGCCATATACACAATACTTACTACAACCTGCTCATAAACCACCAAAATGCATAACATTGATTCTGAACATAAAATACTCATCAAGTATTTTCACGCCTTCATAAATGTTAACAACCGAATACTAATCATCATTCTTCTTCCATAATCAAATTTAGCTTTAAAATGACCCTATAAACCCCCATAAACCATCTAAAACTATATTAAAATATATAAAATATTAATCATTCAAAATAATGACACAATTCGGGTGCATTATGCAAAGGACATATTACATGTACTACAAAACGTCTAATTATTCTACAGATTGATCGATACTAGCACACTGATAACCCAATATACAAAAAAAAAAACTAAGTCTAACTAGACTAGAACCGACAATGTTCAAGGAGAAAACCAAGCCATACAACCAACTGACATGGTCAGTGAGTTGTTTAAATGTCAGAACCCACCCACACACAGACACACGCACACATATGTACAAAAGTTAAAGTCACATGGGAGCTAAAACCATCGTGTCAACCCAACATATCTCGTAGGAGCTTGTGCTTGAGGCAACACTATATATCAAATACAATCTTGTGAGGTATCAAACCATAAATCAAAAATTATGCCACGACTTCACAAATACATTGCCACCTCAAAGGTCACACTTATATTTGTGATTAGATTGCACCCAGGACCACACTATATATCAAAAGACAGGCTTGCGAGAGCTCGAACCATCAACCAAACACTGTGTAACAACATCACAAATACACCACAACCTTAGAGCTTGCACTTGGACTTGTGATTAGAACTATATGTTTCATCGTTCGAATTATTATTTTCAAGTCATGATATGGTGTGCATATATATAACATCCATGTGGTCTCCTTTGACCAACCATGATTCACCACTTACCTGAGCTGCCATGTCATAAATTACTATGAGGAGGCTCATGTCATTGCCACATCATCTCCTTTGAACAACTAATAGATGACATGTGACACTACAAGACTGGGTTAACATGGACGGTTGACCATGGTTAAACTTTGGGCAAGTTGAAATTCCACTGCATTCACCTCTTCATTCAGTTTTTGGATTTGTCAAATATAAGAAAAAATGCTTGAATTTTAGCATAGTTAAAGTTCATGTAGGTTGGGCCATTATTCACCGTCGATTTTTCAAAGAACACATATCCATTTTGAAACATTTGTGATATTTAACAAATTTGAGGTTTGTGGGTTTTCCCCCGTAGTTTAGACCCTTTACTAATGTTGATATTCAAATGTACATAACTTATCATATGGGAGGAGTTTTTCAGCGTGGGAAATACCGTTGGAAAGGTTTCACAGAGAGCTCTTCAACCATACCATTCATAGACTTATTGGAACATCATAACTCCTACAAAAAATAAAAAAAAAATTCAAACCTATTTGATTTCACTTGATGAGGACATGAACGAGATAACACCATCGTGCTGCATCCTTGAGATGTTGTTACTTCCTTAATCATCCCCTTTAACATTAACAACGCTGATTTCCATCAATGACAACATTATGTGCAACATTTGGTACAATTATTTAGACTTTTTATGGGGTGGGGGGGGGGGGGGGGGGTATGTTAGGTTGTGAGTCTGTAGGCAATCATAAATTCTAAGAATACAATTTTCATGACTTGTAATTCTTATCTTGATGAGGTGTCACAATGATTTACTAAAGAGCTATCAGTGTGATCAAGATTTAGATCTAGAATGGTCATTGATGTATTATATATTCAAATTTTGGGATCAATATAATACAACAATTTGCTTTCTTTTCTCACTAATGACCAATTCTTAACATATGAGTGCTTATTTTAAGGGAATATGAAAAGTACAGTGACATGCTTCAAAGGGAGATCAAAATAACTTTATTTTTCATCAAACAGGGATGCCATCTTTTCAATGAGGATGTTGAGGTTCCAAGATGCGTGTCATACACTCTTATCACAAACAAACACATTCTTAGGTTGGTTGATGACATAAATTTTTTTCTAAATCGTTATCTACACTAGTTTAATAAATTAATCATCGACAATAACATGGAATTGAAAATCCACTTTGACAAGGAATATCTACAAGAACACCCATTGAAGATACAAGTACGATGGGCAAGGGAAGTCAATGAGATGTGGGATTGATAAATTCGCATGTACATGAACCACCCAAATTTGGTTAATAGATGGAATATCGTTACAATAGGTATATCGACAACTTTAATAAACTCCCTTATGTAAGTGATTAGGATTATGGTTCGTGTGTCATTATATTTTTAACCAATTTTTGGGCCAAATTAGAGATCAACATGGTAGAATCGTTTATGGATTTCTCCATGATTACCACTTCACAATTCATAATTCAAATGTGGATCAATATGAAATGACATGGGAAAAAGGATAAATAATAGGATTATAGAAGTTCCCAAGGATAATCAAACTCTTCTCCAAATTTTCCACCCCAAGAAGCAACAACTCAAGTGGGCCAAATTTAAAACCAACATATTTGAAGCTACAATGACTAGGTGATGATCACACTCTCTCATCAAATTTCTATGGAGGAGTTTCTTAAAACTAGAGAAGATTTGAAACAACATATTATTGCCCTCAAATTTTCCAAGGACCAATCTGAACCCATAACAAATTCCCAAAAGGATCTAATTACAGCCATAAAGCCCAAGACAAGAATGCAAATGCAAGTAATTGACCTTTTTATTTATTTACATGTGCAGTCTAATATCAGTGAGGTCCATAAATACATAACTAGTATCATGCATAAAAGCAACAAGATTAGATCAAAACTTATGGATGAGATACTCAAATTTTCAAGGCCAAACCTTGATAGCCTTCATATGAACTTTGTCATACTTATCTGTTAATAGCTCATTTGTGCAACTGAATTTTGTGTGAGGTCACTACCACTTCTAAGAGCCTTCAACTAACCTTTATGGCATGCTAAAACCTACACAAGACTATCGTAGGAGATGAGATTATGATTATTCATCTTTTGCTCAACATTGTGGATAATGTTGTCAAGTTGATGGAGAAACGAAATATAAGACTCGATATTTCTATCAAGTTTATAAATGACAATAACTGCATTCAAGGAGGTTGTCATCTAAAGGGGCTAGTTGTCATAAGTTCCCAAAGTATATGACCACAAAATGAACAAATTTCTACTTCTATAAGTACTATGACACCATAGTCGGTACCTAATACACCATCCTAATGACCCAACGATCATATACCCCTCACTTATCTTTCCAAAACCCAAATTTTTTCACCTTCAAGCTCTGGAAAACATGTGTTATGCATGCACATCCATTTATGATGAGGGTTACTAAATTTCATGATAAGTATAATGAATACATTAAAAATACATTTCAAAAAGATACTTTTAAAGAAAATTTGACATGCACACTTATGGTATTATATAAGAACACTATCAGAGTCATCTACCATATTTTGTGATATTAATGGCAAATTTGAGGTGAAAATAATAGGTATGATAGTTACAAATTATCAAGAAGTTGTGCTATTGTTACTTAATAACTTTGGGAGGTTGACTTATCAAGAGATTAGATCTCAATTAAATTTGAAAGACTAATGGAAATTATAATATCCTCTAAAGAAGCTAGAGAATAAAGCATTACCTACAAGTGACAATATTGAATTCAATGCTACGTTTGCACAAAAGTTGGCAAAGATTATTATTCCACTTGCACTAGTGGATAGCAAGAAGAAATTCACTAAAATTATTAATGAAAAAAGATGCCACATTATAAAAGTTGTGGTCTTCTGTACCATTGAATCCCATAAAAGTTTCAAGAAGTTGTTTTCCCCTTCCCATGTTGTAGAAATGGCAAGAAATTTGCTACTACTGATGAATTCGAACTGAAATCAAGAGATACAAATTTCTTCTACAATCTGCGGAATAGAAAATCACAAGATTGAAACACATTAAATGACATGCAACCATGAAAACACAAGGAACACAATGATTTTACATCGAAACCCAACTGGGAAAAACCCCTCCATCGCTTTTCATTAATCCGATGAGAAAGAGAAATTATTAAAATGTTAGCTTCAAGCTCTAAAGCACACCCTACATTGTAAAAATGTTCTCCTACTGAATGAATATCTCTGTCCAGAACTTAGCCTATTCAAGCCCCCCAACTTCTTCCTATTTCCTTGCACAATCTTGGAGAAATTGAGCCCCTAAAAAATAGGGGAATTCCCTATTTCCTTGTGAAAATCCAAAGGAATTCATCATCTGCTTAATCTCCAAGCCTGTACACTAAACTAATATACAATTGATGATTACAATGTGCCTTTTCCTCCTCTCCAACTAGGAAATTTGAATTCCTTGAATGCTTGGGTTATTTTTGGTTGATTAACTAGTTAACTGAGAGATTAGTGAGTTAACAACAATCATAACTACTCAATTGATCATCAACTAACTCAACTAAGAGCTTAGTTAACTGAGTTCAACTAAAAATAAATGAACTAGATTTCTAAATTTTAGCAATCACTATTGGATATGTGTTATATTATTTTCACAACTAGAAGCAGGTGCTATACAATGCGTTGGGCACAATGGGGGGGTGTTACAAGGGAGCGGAGGCCCCCCTTGTCGAGGGGTTTGCAGGGGGGAAGTAGCCACCCTACACAAGGTTCAGGGCAGTGCCCCAACAATTTTTTTTTTTTTTATTAGACCCAATAATAGTTGGGCGGACCCAAGGAAGAGGGGTAGACCCAAATATGGTGGGTGAACCTACCCATGGTTTTGTGCATGGGTTTTGCGCATGGTTTTGGGCATGATGGTTTTACGCCCATGGTCTTTTGTAGATCTGGTCAAGGGAACTATGATTATGTTCTAATGCACGGTTAATGCAATGGGGTTTATGAATACTTTGGCATGTATATATATGTATTGTAACGTTTAAAGGAATATAATGGAAAATCAATCTAATAGTGCCAGTTTTGGGATCCAGGGGAAAATATATGTGTATATTTTTTTTTTGTTCTCACCATTGTTTATTTTTTTGTTTGAATAATTTGTTTGCAGTTAATTTTTGTACAAGGTTAAAATCTACAATCACTACATGCACAACTCTACTTCAAGCCTAAAAACTTGAATTTGTTGATCTAGCTAGGTGACAAGGCCATGCCACTCAAGATAACTATAATCCAAGCCATCTTGCTGATGTGGAAAATCAAATTACTCAATTTGACTAAGGCGCAAGTCAAATTGAGCCTTTCTTTCCATAATTTTTAACACTCCCTCTTAGAAAGAAAGTGATTTTGCACCACCCCTATCCTCCACCTGTGGAACTTAAATTTCCTCTTGACAATCCCTTTTCCAAAATATTTTTATCCTACTCCTCAATGGGAATGGAATGTAACATCATGATTCTCCTCTACATAATCTCTCAAGTGATAGTACATGATATCAATGTCCCTGGACTCGTCATGAAATACTAGATTCTTAGAGAGTTTGATACAACTATGATTATCAAAATAAATCATTTTCGAATCCATTTCTTGATTGAAAAAACCAACAAGAATTTTCCTCATCCATATGGCCTCGCATGATAATTGACTTGCATCCATGTACTCGAACTCTATTGAGATGTGTGCAATAGACCTTTATTTCCTTCTATATCAGGATTAGCTGCAGACAATGAAGCTATCTCCTGAAGTAATCTTGTTGTTTGATGGATTCCCCACCCAATATGCATCAATCAAGCCTTGGAGCTTCACACCATCTATCCTCTTGTACCATAACCCCTAATTTGTTGTGCCTATAAGGTATCTAAGGACATGCTTTCCTGCTTTTTAGTGACGCTTGGTAGGCTTCACCATAAATTGACTCAACTAATTAATTGTAAAGCATATGTCGAGCCGTGTGCTCATCGGGTACATCAAGGACCCCATAAGTTTTTTTTATATATGTTGGCATCTACTGCCTCTCCTAAAGAACCATGCTCCTTCCTCTAGTTTGTGTTTATAAGTGTCTCCATAGGCTTGCAACCCTGCATATGAAATATTTAAAGTATTTCAGAAGATCACTTCCACTGACTCACAAATAACTCTCCATCTCCCTGCCATACCTCGAACCTAAGGAAGTAATGCATCAAGCCCATGCCCTTCATCTTGAATTCTCTTGCAAGGTCCTCCTTGCAAGAGTGGATCAAATTTTCATCCCCTATAAGTATCAAGTCATCAACATACAATACCAAGATAAGAAACTTGCCATCTACCACAATGTGATAGAGATTGGCATCTACTTCACTTTTGGTGAAGCCCAATCCACTGAGATATGTGTCAATCTGAGTGTACCATGCTCGAGGCACCTGTTTGATACCATAAATGGCTCTCCTGAGTCTTCACACGTGTCTCCTTGTCACATGTCTCAAATCCCTCAGGCTGCTCTATGTAAATCTCTTCCTCACCTATTCCATTAAGGAAGGCAATCTTCACATCCATTTGGTGGATCTTCAATGCCATCTACACAGTTAATTCTAAAATGGTTATGATTAAGGAATATATTTCCACGGGGTAAAATGTTTCCTCATAGTCAACTCCCTCTACCTTTGAGAAGCCTTTGGCCACAAAGTTTACCTTGTACTTCTCAATTCTCCCATCAGCTGCATGCTTCACTTTGTAAATCCATCTGTTATCAACCACTAACTTTTTCTTTGGTCTCAGCACCACCTCCCATACATTGTTCTTCATGATGGAGTCATACTCCTCCACTATGGCATCAACCCACACTATTTTAGAAAATACTTCCTCAAATGAAGAAGGCTCAGAATTAATGAGTTCTACCATGAGTTCCATGTAACTGGTATACTTGTCTAGTGACCTCCTTTGCTTGTGCAAGGATGTAGGAGCTCACACATGCTCCCTAACATCTTGCACCAACCTGTCATCTTCTCTAGTTCTCTTCCTCCCCTCTCTGGAAGATTGTAGTTGAGTGGGTGCCTCCACTCGAGCTCTTGCCTGCTCCTTCACATGTGGTTGATCCACAACAAACATCTAGAAGCTTTGCCTAAGGTTCCTCCTTTGGAGCTAAAAGATCCTCCTCCGATGGGATGCTCAACTCTCACTCTAGAGACAATCTCATAGCCTTTTCCCCATAAAATGTGACATTTCTCCTCACCATTTTCATCATAAGTGAGGGAAAATATGCCCAATAATTATTTGGTGTCCCTATGTATCCTACTAAGACTTCCATCTTAGTTGTAGGCTCAAATTTCTTTCTACTATCCTTGGGGACATGACAATACACAATAGCTCCAAAAATTTGAAAATGGGATACATCTAGATTTCTCCCAGAGAAATCTTCTTCAGGTGTGATAATGCGAAGAATTTTGTGAAGGCTCCTATTCTGCAAATAAATTGCAGTGTTACATACTTTTCTTCCCATAGATGTAATGGAAACCCTTGATTATGAAAAATGGCTCTTGTTTCTCCCACTATGCTTCTGTTTGTCCCTTTCAACCACCATATTTTTCCATGGGTTATGAGGTGATATCAGTTCTCTTCTAATACCATCTATGGCACAAAATTCCTTGAAGGTGTTAGATACAAATTCTCCTCAATTATCACTTCCTAGATCTTTTCATTTCTGTCCAGTCTCCTTTTCAACCAATCCTTTGAATTCAAAAAATTTGGAAAAAAAATGATCCTTTTTCCTCATGAAGAAGATCAAATATTTTCAAGAAAATCCATCAACAAAAATCGCATAGCACTCATATTTTGTTGTATAAAATGGTCCACATACATCAGATTTGACTCATTCTAAGATTGTTCTAGCTCTATTATCCTGGCCCTGAAAGGTGGATTTGACATATTTCTCAAGTGTGCATCCCTTGCAGACATGATGCTAGTCAAGGGTGCATTTTGGGAGATTGGTGGCAATCTATTGCATGATTTTTAAGGCCCCATGGTGTAAGTGTCCCATTCACATGTGCCAGAGTTCTCCAACATCTTGATTTTGCAAATTTTCTGCCTTTCTACTCAGTGTAGTGTAAGCATCCACCTCAAGTTTGTAAATATTTTTCACTCTAACTCCAATATATTTCACCCGCCCCGTAGATGTATGCTTCAAAAAATATTTTCCCTTGTTGAACACAATATCATAACCTATGTCCTCCAATACAGCTACAAAAATAAAATTTTTCTTTAGCCCATGTAAATACATAACATCTTTGAGATGAATATGGCATACCAACTCCTTCTCAAAGGTGAAAATACCAATTCCCTTAGTACTATACCTCCAATCATCTCCAAGTTTTATGCATATTGATCCAAAAATGGATTTTGGATAGACTTCTAGGTCTAAGTGTTCCTCACAGAGGAGAATTAAAGTCTAAGGATTCTCTTGGAAATAGCCCTATTGTGTAGATCGTCTCATTTTGAATCTACTACAACTTGAATAGGGTAAAACAGGCTTCGGATGCAGAAGTTATCACAAAATGAAGCTGCCCTTTATCCTTTGGAAAAAGAGGCAAAATCCCCTAAAAATGGATCCTAAAACCCTCTAAGTCTTCAAAATACAAAACCCTCTAAGTCTTCAAAAACTATCGCATAAGGAAGAACCTTTAAAAATGGTAGATAACACTATCAGGAGGCAAAAACATGAAAAAAACAGTGAAATCGAGCATATCGGAGGTCAAACCAATTTTGCACAGGAGCCATCGAATCTGACCGATCAACAGCCAAGATCCAATCGACATATCGCAATCGACGATGGCAGACAGAGGATATTGGAGCCTATCATATAACAACTGTGATCGTGATCAGCATGGGTTAACGAGGACCATTGACCAAGCGTGCAGATCGACGGCCCAGGTTAACTCGCAATATCGCAATCGGCGATTACAAAGGAGTGCTTACAAACAGTCCAGTGGTCTATGCGATATGTGATTGCAATCAATCACATCACAATGTTGCATCGGGGCTACACAAAGGAGCGGGGCCGATACAAATATGGCTTGCAATAGTCGAACCCGATAGAGTGATAGATGATATTTTATATATTTTGAGATCCGGAAAACGACATTTTCCTTTGTATTTCGCATTCTCATTAAATAAACAAAATGCAAAGGAAATGCAAATAAAGCCATGAATCCGGACTCGAAAGGGATATACATGTAGATATATATGTTTTGAGTTATGTAATAGGCAGGATTTCGGGCAGGCCTTAGGCGGTAAATGGTGTTGGACAAGCTTCGCCCTATCCCATCCACTGGCTGACATGTGGCATGAGAAAACCACCTTTTCAGGTGGGTAATCTCTGTATGCCTTCACCGCTCGAAATGAATCTCAGCTATTGGATCAGGATCACACAGATCAACGGTGGATATGCGACAGCGATTTAAAGGCGGACCCAATGGAATATAGGGTGGAATTCATAATATTTGAAGTTCGATGAACAATGATTTAGCATATTTTTCCCATGTTTTACAGTGTTTCTCTGTGTAAACAGAAAATGCTATTTTTGGGGATTTCAAAGGCTCGATGGTCCCTTCTGTTGCAGAACATGTGGCCACCTTCCCTAAAGATGTTATTCCATGATTACTAACACTCATAAGGGGATTCGAGCAGACAGAGGCCGGGAGCTAGAGAGCCCAAGAAGGGGAAACGAACAGATAATGCCGATTGGCTTAAAAGCCATGAATATCAAAGACAGAAGGGGGTTTGTTGCTAAAATCGAGCATAAGCAAGCAGCGTAGAGAGCTGAAAGAGCGAAAAATCTTGAGAGCACAATTGACGGGAAGCAAAGCTGCAAAAAGGTTGTTGGAAGGTTGTCGAGAATTGCTTGTAGGTCAAACAAATCACAGAGGCATGCAGAGGCCGAGAGAGAGCTCAGAGAATCTAGAGACACGAGCTAGAGCCACAAGCCAGAGTCAAGATCTAGAGCCAATAGCTAGGGTGAGAGCGCAAAGCAGAAATCTTGAGAGCTTCAGGGCCAGGGATAAAATGGTGTCTGAACCCATTTTTTCTATGTAAAACAGTGGAGTTGAGCCAAGAGCTTGTAAAAGAAAAGGATTTTGCCATAATACCAGAGAGCCTAGTCGAGTTGACTAGAGCTCACGAAGACGTAGCCCAAGAGTTTTGGGGTGAACTCCAAATTAATATTGGTTCTTTGTGTGTGTTTTATTGCTGCATTGTATCTGTTGTTTTAATTGTTGCTATTTTCTTTATATCAGTTTAAGCAAATCAATTTATAGCACTTGAATAGTTTAACACAAACATAAGCATACACCCATATTTTCAAGCACATATTTGATTCCGCACAAGTTAATCATTAAGACTTGAGAATATTTAAGCTTTGGAAGTGGGAGAGGTTCTTGTAAGTTAGTCAAGAAGCCTAAGTGCCCCATTTTCAGATCAGGTGATATCGGAGCTTGAGATTGGTTAACCTCACCTTCAAAGAAGGTTATATCACAATGCTTGATTGGCAAAGCAAAGGTTGCTTGTCTGAAAGGTGTTTGGGCAGTCAAGGATTGATTGTCTAATTGATGTATGCTTGTTTGCAGATTGATTATTGTTTGAGTTTGCAGAGGTGAAGGGAAAGCTATTGATAGCTCAGTCCAAGAAGGACAAGAAGGAAGAAGGGCTAAAGACATTCTTCCATCCCAAAGCACCTCAAGGCAATCCTTGAAGCACAAGAGGTTTGTTGCAAAAGGTTGCTTAGATAAGCTCTTTATTAATCTTGTTTGAAGTTCTTTTATTCATTGGTATAATGACAATTTCTACAAGTGTATCCTCAAATTCCTCCTCCATCACAAGATTCTTTGATGGAGACATGAAACAAGACTTTTCCACCATGATGGATATAGTGAGAGAAATGTAAGAGGATGGAATGAAGAGAAGCATACTTAGAGAGCAATTGAATTCCATGAAGGAAGAGAAGCAGTTGCTTTCTGGCAAATTCAAGGAAATGGAGAGGCAACTTCATATTGCAAATATGAACCTGAAAAGGATGCATGAGTTCAAGACACAGCTCTTTGTTGCACAAGAAGCCTTAGTCATGTATCAACTTGAAGAAGAGGTAAACCATTCTAGTTTGTCTTCAAATTCTTCTAAGAATGCTTATATTGGTTCTTTTGAAAAACATACCAAAGGCATAGGTTCCAAGCTAATGTCCAAGATGGGTTATAAAGGAAAGGGCTTGGGAAAGCTTGCACAAGGTATTGTTGAACCAATAATGGTTGAGGAAAGACCTAAGTATTTGGTTCTTGTCTATGGATAGTCTTATGGAGAGAGTTCCAAAGCTGCCATGAAGGCCATTGAAATAGTCCCAAGAAGGAGCTTCATTTCATGTCCTCTACCTCAAAAATGTGAAGATTGTATTCAGGAGGAATGCAACAGCTTAAAGCATCAATTGCAGGATGCAGGTATTCAGAGGCACACATTTGAACCAGAGAATTGAGGAGACTTTGAAAGCCTTGAAGAGATTGATGGTGTTCCAAAGGGAGCAACTTCTTCATTCAATTCACCTCCTCATGAAGGCAATAAAGGTGAAAGAGAAAGGTGTAAATCTGGTTCAAATGATTTTCCTTTTGATTGTACAAAGCATGATAAATTTCCACATAGATATGGGAAAAGTATTGCTTGTTCCTTTTGTGGTTTGGATAACCATAATGTTTCTAGATGTTGGAAGAGAATGGCCACATACAAGAAACTTTTGAAGGAAAGAGATCAAGAAGCCAAAGGTCCCTTAAACAAGGAAAATCATGTTGTCTAGAGGATGCACATGCAATGCACTTACTGCCATAAGCAAAGGCATCTTGCTGCAAAATGTTGGACCTTGAATCCACCAATGCTTCCACAAAAGTTGAAGAAAGTGGAAAGAGAAGATGGCAGAAATGGAAAGGAAGATTCCATGGATGATGTGTCTCAGGATGATTCACATGATGATGTTGATGTGCATACATAGGTAGTACCTTTGAAAGGGAATGGTAAGAAATGGTTAGAGTTCTTATCAAATTAATATTGCATGTCTATTGATGCATCTATTTGCATTTCTTGCTGCAACATTATATTTCATTTTAGCTTCGAAAGTACAATGTGCTTAAGTGAAAGTTGAAGGATGAAATGCATGCATGAGCATGAGATGCATGAACACGGGGATACTGGTGATTTCCTTGTTTTAGAACATGTATGTGTAATTAAATTGCAGGTTTGATTGCTTTTACATGCATGTGATACCATGTTGACTTGGGAGAAGTTAACTTGGTCCCCAAATGGAGATAATGATGAATTGTTTCGTCTTTTGAAAAAGAGTCCTAATGGTCTTTCTCTACATGCTTGACTTGAAGGGTCATTTGTTTTTAAAGTAATATTTTGTGGGCTTGTTGTCTAGCCCATCATTTGTATGCAGATGTAAGACATGGAGGTGTTCACAAGATGTGAAAATCTATTTCTTTTGTTGGAGCAGGAGGTTAAGCCATCCAGTTGTTGTCTATGTTTTTGTTGTTGTAAACAGTGGTTGTTGGCAGCTTTTCAAACAGGTACAAATGAAAGTTTTGTGGAGCAGATGTACTTCACATTGGTTTGAGCCACCTTGGATCAATGATCAAGGAAGAGAAGTTCAAACTAACTTATATGATCATTTCAACAGAAGTTCTGCAGGAACGCAAGGAGGAAGACAGTTCTTCCCAGAAGGACCAGCACATCTAGGAAGGAAAGTGGTCAGAGACTTGGCTCAGGGGCACTATGCAAAGGCAAGTTTGTGGAGGTTGAAAGAAGAGGGTGTTGTTACTCTCATTTATTGTTCAAATCAGTGTATCAGCCTTTTGGAGACCAAAATTTCTTTTAGTGGGAAGGCGTGATCCAAAAATGGATTTTGGATAGACTCCTAAGTCTAAGTGTTCCTCGCAGAGGAAAATGAAAGTTCAAGGATGCTCCTGGAAATAGCTCTATTGAATAGATCATCTCATTATGAATCTATTGCAACTTGAATGGGCTAAAACAGACTTCGGATGTAGAAGTCATCACAAAACGAAGCTACCCTTTATCCTTTGGAAAAAGAGGCAAAATCTCCTAAAAATGGATCCTAAAAACCCTCTAAATCTTCAAAATAAAAATAAAAATAAAAATTATCGCACAAGGAAGAACCTTTAAAAATGGCAGAAAACACTATCGAGAGGCAAAAACATGAAGAAAACTATGAAATCAAGCCTATTGGAGGTCAAACCAACTTTTCATAGGAGCCGTCGGATCTAGCCAATCAACATATCGCAATTGGCAGTGGCAAGCGAAGGATATTGGAGCCTATCATATGAAAACTCTAATCGCAATCAGCGCGGGTCAATAAGGACCGTCGATCAAGCGCGCAGATCGACAACCCAAGTTAACTCGCGATATCGCAATTGGCGATACAGAGGAGCACTTACAAATGGCCTGGGGGTCTATGCGATATGCGATTGCAATCAATCACATCGCAATGTCACAAAATATGGCTTGCCATAGCCTGACTCGATAGAGTTATAGATGATATTTTATATATTTTGAGATCTGGAAAATGACATTTTCCTTTGTATTTTGCATTTTCGTTAAATAAAGGAAATGCGAATAAAGTGATGAATCTGGACTCGAAAGGGATATACATGCATATATATATATATATATATGTTTTGAGTTCCATAATAGGCAGGATTTCGGGTGGGCCTTAGGCGGTAAGTGGTATTGGATGGGCTCTGCCCGATCCCATCCACTGGTCGACACGTGGCATGAGAAAACCGCCTTTTCGGGTAGCTAATCTCCGTACACCTTCGCCACTCGAAATGAATCTCATCCATTGGATCAGGATCACACAGATCAATAGTGGATATGCGATAGCAATTTAAAAGGTGGACCTGATGGAATACAGGGTGGAATTCATAATATTTGAAGTTCGATGAACAATGATTTGGTGTCTTTTTCCCGTGTTTTACAGTGTTTCTTTGTGTAAACAGAAAACATTATTTTTGGGGATTTCAATGGCCCGATGGTCCCTTCCGTTGTAGAATACGTGGCCACCTTCCCTGAAGATGTTACGCCATGATTGCTAATGCTCATAAGGGGATTCGAGCAGACAGAGGCCGGGAGCCAGAGAACCTGAGAAGGGGAAATGAACAGACAGCGTTGATTGGCTTAAAAACCATGAATATCAAAGATAGAAGGGGGGTTGTTGCTAAAACCGAGCATAAGTAGGCAGCACAAAGAGCTGAAAGAGCGAAAAATCCTAAGAGCACGATTGACGGGCAGCAAAGATGCAAAAAGGTCGTTGAAAGGTTATCAAGGATCGCTTGTAGGTCAAACGAATCACAAAGGCACACAGAGACTGAGAGAGA
Organism: Pinus taeda; assembly: GCA_000404065.3. NCBI lineage: Eukaryota > Viridiplantae > Streptophyta > Pinopsida > Pinales > Pinaceae > Pinus > Pinus taeda. The sequence goes on along the minus strand of APFE031422167.1, from coordinate 50,269 downwards.
GCTCAAAGAAGCTAGAACCACGAGCCAGAACCACAAGCCAGAGCCAAGAGCTAAGGCAAGAGTGCAACATAGAAAGATTGAGAGCTTCAGGGCCAAGGATAAAATGGTGTTTGAACCCATTGTTTCTATGTAAAACAGTGGACTTGAGCCAAGAGCTTGTAAAAGAAAAGGACTTTGCCATAATCCCAAAGAGCCTAGCCGGGTTGACTAGAGCTCACGGAGACGTAGCCCAAGAGTTTTGGGGTGAACTCAAAATTAATATTGATGTTCTATGTGTGTTTTATCGTTGCATTGTATATGTTGTTTTAACTATTGTTATTTGTTTTATATCAGTTTAAGCAAATCAATTTACAACACCTAAACAGTTTAACACAAACATAAGCATACGCCCATATTTTCAGGCACATATTTAATTTCGCACGGGTTAATCATTAAGACTTAGGAATATTTAAGCTTTGGAAGTGGAAGAGGTTCTTGTAAGTTATTCAAGAAGCCTAAGTGCCCCATTTTCAGATCACACATCTAGAGATCCTTCTCCTCTAGGCTACTGAATAATTATTTGCATCCTGTCATATGGAATGAGGCACTAGAATATAGGTACCACACACTCCCCATTACAGTGCTTGCCATGCATGCAATTAGGGTGAAGTCCAATTCGAATATGGAGGTGAGAGCATCACCTCCTGCTCCTCTTGAGGTCTTATTATTAGATTTCTTGTGCAGACACTTGGTTTCATATTATCCAAATTAGTGGAAGTGAAAACATTTTATCTTGCTGAAGTCCTTCTTCTTGCCATTATTATAGCTAGACTCAAGATTTCCTTGGGCCTCTTTGTCCTTGGCCTTCTTTCCCGTACCTACCAAGGAAAAATTTTATTCCTCCTCAACTTTGTATGTTACTCCATATCTAATGTTCCTTTTATTATTGCACCAAATTAGATCAGAGTCTCTCCCAATTTAGTAATTTGTCCCTTCCATTTACAAAGTCCTAGTACCTATGCCAGGATTTTGAAAGGCCTAGAAGAGTTAGGCTCACTAGCTGAGAAGATGGTACATTTTCTCCAACTCCTCCAAGCTCATCTCAACACTGAGTGAATTTGGAGAGGTAATGTGGAATGGTTTCATTTTTTTGCATTCAAATGTTTTTGAGCTTGTCCCTTAATGCCAATTTCCTGGCATCACCGCTATTTTCGAATAATTTATTTAGGGTCTTCCACATAGCCAATCGATTTTCCTTTCCATGTAAATTTGAGACTATGTGGCCTCTCACACCCTCCAGGATGATCCTCCTGGATTTTGTTGTATCCTTCTTCAACTGGGATAATTGTTGTGCATCTGATGTTGTTGGTTTTTGAATGTCAGTTATGTAGGTTTTAACCAGTACTGAAATTACCTGCATACGAATTCTTAAACATGGAAAATAAACAATGCGAGAGCATAACACATAAAACACATATACACAGATATTTTCCCCTAGATCCCAAAACCGAGACTACCAGCTTGATGTTTCATTATGTTCCTTTCAATGTTACAATACATATTTATACATGTCGAAGCATCCAATACCATGGACCAAAAACTATCACATCCAAAAGCATGTGCTAAAAAACATGCACAAAACCATAGGTAGGTTCGCCCAACCTAATATAGGGTCCAAAACCAAAAATTTCCGGGGCGTTGCCCCAGACTCCATAGAGGGGGATTACCTGCACACCTCAAACCCCCTGTGACCCCCCCGCTATGCAATCAACACAACGAAGGGGGGGGCTC
>APFE031422167.1:21545-48108 GCA_000404065.3 Pinus taeda | reverse complement strand
AGTCATTTTTCCAGCCCTGAAACACCCATTGTTTCTCTACACCAAGAGAACTTCTCAGAGCTCACAGATTTTGTCATTGCATCTGCAGTATTCTTCTAAGTGTCCACCTTTACCAGCAACACCTTTTTGTCTTCTATCATATCCCTCACAAAGTGATACTGAAAATCAATGTGCTTTGTCTTTGAATGATATGCAGGGTTCTTTGCCAAGAAAATTGCACTTTGGTGGTCACAGTCTATCCTTATAGCTCCCTGTACTAACCCCATACTTTAACACAATCTCTGCAACCAAACGGCTTCCTTGCTTGCATGAGTCGCTACCATGTATTTTGCCTCGGTAGTTGATAGTGCCACTATATATCTTTTCTTACTCATCCAACTGACTACACCTCCAAATAGGTTAAACACATACCCACTTGTAGATCTTCTCTGATCCAAATCTCCATCCCAATCTGCATCAACAAAGCCATGAATATCCAACACTTTGTCCAATTCTAGTCTTCCTTGGTAGCACAAACCATAATCACTAGTGCCACGCAAATACCTGAAAACCCGCTTCATTGTTGTCCAATGATCCTTCCCTGGTTTTGACATAAACCTGCTCAATACTCCCACTGCATTTGCAATGTATGGTCTAGTACAGACCATTGCATACATCAGGCTACCGATTGCACTTGCAAATGGAACACGGGACATGTCCTCTTCCTCTTCTTATGTCTTGGGACATTGTTCAGCAGATAACCTCACACCTACAAGAATAGGAACCTTCACCAGTTTATTATCCTGCATATTAAACCTCTACATTATGGTCTTGACATACTTCCTCTGGTTTAACTAGGGCTTCCTCTTTTCCTGGTCCCTTTTAATTTCCATGCCCAAAATATAGTTTGCAGCACCAAGATCTTTCATGTCGAATTTGGAGGACAATTGGGTCTTCAAATCCTGGATAATTTCTTTGTCATTTCCAACCAGCAACATATCATCCACATACAAGACCAGATAAATAACATGGTCACCAATTAATTTAAATACACATAGTGATCTTCTTTTCTTCTAGTGAAGCCAAGTCCCCATATAAATGTATCAAATTTCTAATACCACATCCTTGGTGATTGTTTTAACCCATACAAATACTTCTTTAACTTGCATACCATTTATTTCTTACCCTTCACCGCAAAAACCTTCAAGTTGCTTCATGTAGATCTCCTCTTTCAGTTCCCCGTGAAGAAATGTTGTCTTCACATCCATATGTTCTACCTCAAAATCAAAAGCAGTAGCAACAGATAAAAGTAATCTATAGAAGCTACCTTGGCAACAGGACAAAAAATATCACCAAAGTCAATTCCTGCCATCTGGGAATAACCTTTTGCTACCAACCGAGCTTTGTATTTCTCCACATTTCCTTCTGCATTTGTCTTCTTTTTGAACACCAATTTGCTGCCAATGGGTTTCCTTCCAGTTGGCAACTCCACCAGATCCCAAGCCTTATTTTTGAGCAAAGATGCCATTTCATCAACCATGGCCTCTTTCCAAAGTTTTCCATCCTCTGAATCTACTACTTCCTTCACAGTTCTAGGATCATTATCAGTAACAGATAAAGAAAAATTTTAACAGAAAGTAGATGGACTATACCTTTTTGGCTGCCTTCTTTCTCAAACTGATCTTCTCACACCCGGAGTTTGTGGCTCTTCATCTTCTAATTCCTCGTCTGTTGTAGAGCCTGATTCTTCCTCCTTAAGCTCAAACTCTATCTTCTAAGGTTCCTTTGGTTGGACTTCATGTTTAATACCATCTTTCACCTCTATGAACACCACATCTCGACTATACACAACCTTCCTTGTTACTGGGTTCCAAAGCTTATAACCCTTTAAACCATCCTTATACCCAATAAAGATGCACTTTTCAGATTTACAATCCAACTTGGTTCTTTTCTCCTTTTGAACATGTACATATGCATCACATCCAAATACCCTCAAATGTGAAAGAGAGGGTTTCTTACCAGTCCATACCTCTTGTGGAGTCTTATCCTCCAACGCTAATGAAGGTAATCTGTTGACCACATAACATGTTGTCTCAACCACCTCTGCCCAAAATTCCTGTCTTAACCTGGTACCACTAAGCATGCTTGTTGCCCTATCCTTGAGAATTCATGTATAAAAGATACATAGTACACAAACTTACCCAGTGATGGAACCTTCATAGGTCCAAACACATCACTGTGCACAAGTTCTAATATATGTTTCGCTCTCTTACCACCAGAGGGGAAACTCACCCAATTCTGCTTCCCATATACACAATTTGCACAGAAATAAAAATCCAAAGAGCTATTACTCATACCTTCTACCATACCTTTACCATGAAGTATTCGAAGGCCCTTCTCTCTGTTAGTGTCGATATCTTCATCCCTCCATCAGTGATCAAATTTCTCTTTGTTGCATGCATATTAGGTGTCCCATCCGATCAGCTGCATTCCATTAGGTCATGGATCAACTAATGGTAGTGGTTCATTGTCAATTTCCCTCATGGTGTTTACTTGATGGCCTATTTTCACATGTTCAATTCATTTATTGTCATTTTATTTCATTCCATTTACCAAAAGCCATTTTTAGGGTTTTAGATCTCACTAGGTCTAGGGTTTGTCACCATGGTCAACAAAAACTCAATAAACAATCAGCAGGCACATGAGGAGGTCTAATAAGTTCACAAAATCAAATTTCAATGATGATATGCTCAATAAGTGGTTTCTACCTCAAAACCCTGTTTTGAGGTGAAAACAGAGTTTTTATTTCTATGTACAAATTTTTTTATGTAATTTCAATATTTTATATATGTAATAAGTTCAAAGCTACTGCCATTGCTCACCTTGCCAACTCCAACTACTGCAGACAAAAAAGCAAAAGCATCAATGCATCGATTTACCAAGTGTTCAAGAAAGTCAAATCAAATGAAAAAACAGAGCTTATGACCAAAAGTGACTTTGACATTAGAAAAGTGGGTTTGGAATTAGTAAAAATTAAAGGTCATCCATATTTAACGTGAAAGGGGTTCCATTTTTCATTTCATTGTGCAAAATACCCTTGGAGAGCCAAAAATTGTGATTTGGAACAAAGGAGATCAAAAATCCTGTTTTCCAAGAAAACTTGGCTGGCACTGCACATCAAAGGCAGTGCGCTACGCATCAGAGGCAGTGCATTGCGCATTAGAGGTAGTGCACTACACATCAGGCTGACATTGTGCATCAATGGTTGTCTTGGAGTGTAAATTTGCATGAGCATTGCGCATCAGGAGGGCGCTACGCATTGGGCCCAGTGCACTGTGCATCAGGAGGGTGTTGCGCATTGGGCCCAGTGCGCTGCGCATCAGTCCAGAACTTGTTAAATCATTCCAAATTGTCCAATAACCCTCAAAATTGCTACATTTCCATGCTACAAGTAAGTAATCATCATCCTAAAGCTGAATTTGAGGTCATACTTGTGTTCTTCATGAATCTTGCATGTTGAAAGTGAAACCCTAGATTGTCTTCATTGTTTTCCATTCCATTGTGCAATTTTCACTCCACCATCACAAAAAACATCATTGAACCCTTTTCACTCTTCCATTGCCCTAAATCACTCCATCTATCCCATTTTCCATATCCCACTCCCCTAAAACAAATAATTCCCTTCACCAAACCCTAAATCCCTCACTAAACCCTAGTTTCCGAAAACTAATCCCTTCATTCCCCAATTCCATTTCCCAAGGGTAAAATATCTTCATACTCATCACCCTTGTCCTCCCTCATTACCATTTTTCACCATATCATATTCACATTACTTCCCTAAGACAAACATCAAGCATCATGGCAAGAAACAGTGGCTCAAGCTATGAAGAAGAAACACTAAGTGACAGTTCAAGAGAAAGGAATGTATAGCCTAAGAGACCTCATAAGGGTGGGAAAATTATCAGAGAGAAACATATAAGCATTTCTGAACTCCTTGCATGCCCCCTTGCTACCACTTGCTTTAGATACCAGTCTTGCTTTGAGTTTTGTGAGATGGTTGAGAGGGTTAGTATCATCATGAATTAGCAAGGCAATTTGTCATCAACATGAAGAAAAATATGTTACACCTTGCTGGCATCAATTTCACTCTTTCACCAACCATTATTATAGAAGCAACTAGGATGCCAAATGTGGGGGAAAGATGGAACAAAAGATAGAATATCAGCAAGCAGAAATATGAACCATACATTAAAGCCAAATATCATAGTAAATTAGGCAGGGTGTTTCCTTTCAAGTTCTTGGAGGACCAGTATGTTCCACTTATGAAACTCATCATCAAATACTTCACATGTGAGGGAAGGTTCTCCAGACTCTATGCTTATCATATCAGATTACTTATGCATTTCACCAGGGTTAGAATGATGAGTATTCCATATTTCATTTGCAAAAACATAGAGAGGATGGCTGTGCTTGCAAGGAGAAAATCATACCCACAGCAGCTCAACAACATTTATCACTTTGTTGTCATCAAGATTATCGTTGTGCATCAGCTCACTCAGCTGGGAGTGCCATGGGAAACCTTCATTTCCCATGATATCTTCAAAGGGCCTCAAATTTTTACAGATCTTCAAGAGGAAGGTGGACCTTCCGGGCAACAAAGAGAGCCTGAAAGCAAAACTGAAGAGGCTCACATTCTTGTGTTTATAACTTATGAAAAATTCACAAGAAGACTTTTGGAAGCTTCCAAACGAGTATTATCTCCACCAGGGGTTGAAGGGGTCTCGTTTCCTTCACCAGATCACAGGAAAATGTTATCTTCACCTGGGGTGAAAGGGGATTTTCCTTCTTCTTCAGCAGAACAGGTACAATACAAAGGAAAGCAACAATTGCATGATGAAGGGCCTTCTGAAGGCCAAGGCAGAGATTTTATTTTGGTTGAGGAAGAGGATACTGATTTGGGCTCCCAAAGCTCAAAACTCAAGGATGTGGTCATCAAGGACAAAGAAGTTGAGATCCAAGCCTTATCACTTGATCTTGAGAGGGCTAAATGGATCATTAATTACCTTGAGCAATAGAACAAGCAATTGGAGGACAAACAAATGATCATAGAGCTGCAAACCATAAGGGAAAACTGGCAAGTGGCAAAAAGAAGGAAAATCAAGATGACATCACTAGAGCAAGAAATAGAGGCTGACCGAGAATCATAGTTGGAGAGAGTGAATATCCACCTTGAGAAGCTTCTTAATAAGACTAACAAGGAGAAGAACATGTTGTGCCACATGGCTTATCACTACTTGGCCCGGAACAAAATTTGTAAGACAAGGATAAGAAGCCTAAAAGCCAACTTAAGGAGAGCCTTAAAAGAAAAAAAGGAGCAAGATAAACTTAGAATCTTGGCTGAAGCTTCCTTGGCTTATCAAAGCAATTGATAAGCTTGCCTCTTGCCAATTTTGAAGCAATTTGGAGAAAGTTTTGTCATTTCATAAATTTTAATTGCAAAACACAAGAAATTGAGCTAGTTGGGAATTTTGCAAAATGGCTTGCATTTTTGGATTCCACATGAAAAAATACTAAAACCTAGAAAGTTTCATGAAGTTGGGAGGAGATCTGGGTCACCTAAAGGGAAAAAAACACCCAAAAAATACCCTCTCTGCCACTTTTTGGACCCATAGGAAGAAGTCTTGGAAGAAGTGATTTTTGAAGGGGGAAATGGACTCCAAATCCTAAAATTCTAGTTGTCCTAGAAAGTAGACAGATAGATCTTTCCAACAAGCCATCTTGGAGCTACTTTGGTGAATGGGAAGGCCTTCAAACTCAGCTTGGAAGTGGCGCTATGCATCAGGCAAAATTTTGCTAATGTTGCTCAAAAACTCAGATTTTCGACTAGTTTTCTACCAGTTTGACTTTTTCTTCTCTCATGGTTAAATTCATGGTGTAATATGATGTAAATTGATGTACTATGATGTAAAAATGATGAAAAATGACTTAAGGAGGTAGATACATCAATGTTAGGTGGTTTTGAGCTAAATGAATTAGTTTCCATAGTTTTAGAGGCAAGCTATTCCATTGCCTATTTTTTAGTTCCTAGTTTAGATATTGTTGAAACAGCTCCTTGACTCATGGATTTGACCCCTGATGGCTAGCATAGGTGATGCATATATCTTTTACTTTCTTAGTCATTTGTCAAGGAAGGACTCATGTGGATGCATTGAGCTATTTTGTACATCACTTCTGCAATTTGGCAAGGAAATAAACCAGGGTTTTGCAACATTTTGTGGGCTTCTTGTGGTAATGTGAATTAGCATTGTTTTCTTCTCTATAATTCATTTTATCTTATATTTATGTGTGCCGTCATCTCTCTTATTCTTCATAACTAAATTAATCAAGTGTAAATGGTAGAACCCATTGATGTTTCAGTGCTCTGTCTTGGGGTTTATTTAGTTTTACATGTTTTCTACTATTTGAAGAGGACTCGTGACATTTTCATGCCCTCTCCAGCTCCTCACTAGTCTTTAGACTGACCATCACATTCATTTAAAAGTGCTAAAACACTTGCCTACCTCGCCCCACAGAAACCTCTGCAAATCTGTGTTGATTTCTCGGATCCAAAGCTGCCTTCCCCATCTAATCCAACAACCAACCATTAAAATCAATCAAATTCCTCTGAGCAAACATACCTAACCTAAAATTAGTATTTATATCAGTCATCTCAAGCCTTCCTTGATATATTTTCATTAATATTGACAAGGAGAGAGTTCTCTCCCGACCTGGTAGGGCTAGCTACCAGGTTAAGTGTGGTTTGATGTTACCCTAGACCTGCCTTTCTTAGCCTGGGGTAGATTTAGGCCCTAACACTCTCCAATATGTCCAAGCCTTTGATGCCATAGTATAGTCTTCTCTCCAAAGACCACTAGATTTTCTACTCCATTTTCAGGAACCACAGAACTATTGCACCCATCAATAACAATGCTACCTTGCAGCTTGTACAAAGTTCCAATCTGAACTCCCCACATCAATACAGTGCTTCCCAAACCATTTTGCAAGTATCCTTCTAGAACATTGTTTTTACACCTGCATCATCTAGCTTGCTTACAAAAATCAGATTTCTGGCTAATGCAGGAATATACAGAACACCCAGAAGTGTTCTAACCCTTCCACCTTTCAACTTCAACTTTACTTTTCCACGACCAACAATTCTAGCCTTCCTGTCATCCCCCAAGAAGACATCACTCTATGGGGAGTGAAGTGAAGGGAATGCACCTGAGTCAATCAACCATGCCTCATGATCTACATGTGTACTTGAAGAATCCAAGTACACACCCCACCTTCATCTGAAGTGGTTTTTGCCTCTACAAAAGGAGCATCATCAGATCCCTTTCCTTTATTAGAAGCTTTAGATTTACACTCCCTTTTTTAGTACCCTTCCTTTCCGCATTTCTAGCACACCACCTTTACAGGTTTTCCTCAAGATTTAAATCTCCCTCTAGATTTAGACCTCCCACTCGTTGACTTATTTTTGTTTCTGTTCTAGGACCGTCCTCGTAGAGACAAGGCATCACCATTCTGGCTCTCCATATTTTTTCATCTCATCTCCTCCATTAGCAAGGATGAGGCTATTTCACCGAACTGCAAGGCAATTGCATTGCTACCAATTGTAATAACCAGACTATCCCATGAATCTAGTAGAGAACACAAAAAAACTGATGCACTTATCTTCATCTGAAATTTTAATATCAACAGATAATAATTGACTTACCACAATATTAAATGCGTTCAGATGCTCTATCACCGAGTATCCATCTTTCATCCTCAGGTTATAGAGCTTTTTCCATAGGAATAGTTTATTCACCAGAGACTTATATTGGTACAAATTCCCTAACTTGTCCCACAATGCCTTAGCCGTAGCTTCCCCTGATACATTCAACAATATTGAATCTGAGACACACAATTGTATTGTGCTCTTTGCCTTCGGATCCAACTTCTTCCATTCTTCATCAGACACTCTTGTTGGTTTAATACCCGGATCTGCTGCAATCCACTGATCTTTGTCCACCAACAGATCCTCCATCTTGAGTTTCCGCAAATCAAAGCTCTAACCGTTAAATTTCTCGATCTCTATCATTCCATTTCTCACCATCTTCTTTCACCACCAAAATCGATCCCGCAAATCTCCCACTGAACAGGGTCTACCACAGGCCAGAGCGAAACCCCTCAACAACAAAGGCGTCCCCTTGAAGCCAAAATTTCTCTGATACCAAATGTAGGTTTTAACCCCGTAAAAAAATTACCTGCATACGAATTCTTAAACACAAAAAATAAACAATGCGAGAGCATAACACATAAAACACATATACACATATTTTCCCCTAGATCCCAAAACCGAGACTACCAACTTGTTTTTTCATTATGTTCCTTTCAATGTTACAATACATATTTATATATGCTGAAGCATCCAATACCACGGACCGAAAACCATCGCGTCCAAAAGCATGGACCGAAAACCCTCGCGTCCAAAACCATGTGCAAAAAAACATGCACAAAACCATAGGTAGGTTCGCCCAACCTAATATAGTGTCCAAAACCAAAATTTTCTAGGGCACTGCCCCAGACCCCATAGAGGGGGGTTACCTGCACCCTTCAAACCCCCTGTGACCCCCCCACTACGCAATCGGCACAACGAAGGGGGGGGCTCTGCCCCCCCTCTAACCCCCCGTTAACTACGTGGGCTAGTCGTGTTAAGAATATAACATAGCCCAACAAGTTTTGGTGTATTATAGCACTCCGTTATCATTGAGTACAACTTCCATCATGTCTTTCCAAGCTATGAAATTTGAGGTTCCCTCTAGGGCATACTCCAATCTACTGAATATGGAAATCAAAAATTTTGAGGGAGAATATCTATTGACTAGTTTCTATTGTGTTTTATGGTGCTCTAATACCATGTAGAAATGGTAAGAAAATTTCTACTACTGATGAATTCGAACTCTAATCAAGAGATGAAAATTTATTATACAATCTGTGGGATAGAAAATCAAAATATAGAAACACATGCAATGACATGAAACCATCAAAACACAAGGATCACAATAATTTTATAGGGAAACCCAACTGGGAGAAACCCCTCTGTTGGTTTTGATTAATCAGATGAGAATGAAAAACTATTACAATGTCAACTTCAAGATCTGAAGCACACCCTGCACTGTAAAAATGTTCTCCTAATGAATGACTATCTCTGGCCAACACTTAGCCTATTCAAGCCCGCCAAATTCCTCCTATTTCCTTGTGAAATCTTGGAGAAATTGAGCTACTAAAGAATAGGGGAATTCCCTATTTCCTTGCGCAAATCCCAAGGAATTGATCACTTGCTTAATTTACAACCTTGTACACTCAACTAGTATACAATTGATGATTACAATGTGCCTTTTCCTCCATTTCAACTACGCAATTCGAATTCCATGAATGTTTGGGATATTTTTGGCTAACTAACTAGTTAACTGAGAGCTCCATGAATTAACAATAGTCATAACTACTCAACTAACCATCAACTGACTCAACTAATGACTAGAGATCAGTTAACTGAGTTCAACTAAAAATAATTGAACTAGATTGCTAAATTTTAGCAATCACTACATGCACAACTCTACTCCAATCCTACAATCTCAATTTTTCTTATCTAACTAAGTGACAAGGCTATGCCACTCAAGCTAACTGCAATCCAAGTCATCTTGTTGTTGTGGAAAATCAAATTACTCAATTTGACTAAGGCACAAGTCAAATTGAGCCTTTCTTTCTACAATTTCTAACACATGATTTGAGGACAAAGCATTTTTAAGGCAGGTGGGGGCTAACTTGTAATATCCCTAGGGTTTATTGGGTTACAGTTTAGTAATCACAATATATTAGATGATAGTAATCATATAATAGTTAAGGACAAATATTAATGTGTAATAATGATAAGATGTGCCCCTTGCCAAGGATACAAACTTTCACCTGCTACATGCACATATGCATGACTATTGTACTTAATCAAAATTGGGAATGATCTCTATCTATTATCATCAATACATATAATATATAATATATATATATAGATATATAATAATTTTTTTTAAATTGGAATGAGAAAAATAAGAGAAACCTTAAAGTACTTCCCCACATTTCGTGGATGGTAAACTGGGTAAAATATTGACCTTGATTACAAGGCCTCGCCCTAAGGGAATTAAAGAGAGTTGAGCCAGTGATAAACAACAACTAAAAACAATATCAAAGAACTTCATCTTTGGCTCTATACTACTTGAGCTAACCCTTGGGGTTGCTATATATGTTTATTTGAATATAATAAATAATTATTATTTAAATTGGATACTTGGAGTTAATTATTCATGATGTTCTAATGAAGTGAACCACTTGGTACACTCTGTAATACCTCCCACCCACATATGCCATCTTGGGTTGTGGGTGTGCTACTCATATGACCCGTTCTCTAAGGTCTGGTATGAAGATATGGTTATAACAACCTCATTTCTCAAAGTTTTCATATCTTAAAACTAATGTCGCCATTATGTTTAACTCATCAAGAGCTTTCTAGTGATTTAAATTTTACCTCAATCCAAGTCATGGATATAAAGTTATGCCTCTTCGAAATTCAACCCATTAAAAGAAGCCATATCATTAATAGATCTCCATGTGTACTACGTGGCTCCTCTATCTACCTCATGTGGTGACACATCACCATCATGTGGGGTCTGTAGGTTACCTACACCATTGAATTGGGTTTCTCAATAGGTTAACTTATTTTTTATAAGGAATGGCCGAAGGCTAATGGATTTTTTCTGAAGTGGGGTTCCACATATACAAGTAATGTTGCACTTAGGCTCTCCACTTAATTCTTTTGAAAGCCTAGTGGCCCAAAGGGTTGTAAACCCAATGGGGCCCACCCTAACATGACAAATCAACATTAGTTCTATCAACCTCCTCGTGCACATACATTTTATGGTTGATATTGGCCCATCAACATCAAGCCTCTCTACATAACGATTCAGTCAATTGCATCAAGGGTCTAACAAGTAGATGGGTTCCACAGGGCATAGTTTCATTGGGTCGGGTTCTACCATTAGAATGACATGCTTAGCTTCCTGAGCACATAAATTAAGTTGTATTCTGGGGCTGACAGGCAAGTTTTCAATGCCCAGTATGGGGACCACATGGAATGGTTCTATTGGAATAGGGTTATTCCATTAGACTAACATGCTCACCTCCTTACACACATACATTAAGTTGTAGTATGGGGTTAACAAGTTGAAGGCTAATGGCCAGTGTAGGGGCTACTTGGCATGGTTTTAATGGATGGCGTTCCACCTGTTAGAGTCATTCTTTGCAGCCTTCTTCCATTGATCAAACACGCTCTTACACAAGTTATTTTAAGGTGTCAAGGTCAAATTTTATCATTTCAGTGAGACTTCAAGTAAAATTTGGTCACTAGGCATTAGGTCTGGGGTTTGATTTTACCCTTGTCAAAGTTGTCCAAATGACATTCTATGTCACTATTTAGCTGAGTCTACCATCATTTAAACGGTTTTTATCATCATGTCAAATTCCATTGGTTCATTTCACACCTTGTTCATGTTTCAGTTGTGCCTAGGCAAGGTTCATTTCCCTCTCCTAGGGTTTTGAAGCTAATTTCTCTTGGATGGTCAAATCATGGGAAAGACTTGTATCCTGATGTTCATACACCTTATCTTATCCATAAAATACCTTATCATATACTTTCCATCATTGAGATCCCCCAAATTCCTCATTTTCACATAAACCCTAGTTTCTTGCTACAACCAGGCAATTTTCTATGGTTGGGCCTGTATTTTGCCTTTTTGGACCCCTTCCCCTCACTCAATTTCTGAGATTCCACTTTCCCCTACTTCCTAAGATCCCTCCATACTTCCCAAAATTTCCTCAAGAATTTAGAAGCTCCCTATCCCCTTCATTTCGCTTCATTTCGGCAAATCCCTTGTCCCACACATCAGGATATGTTTCACTCAAATGAGGTTTCTGAGCAATCGAAGATGAATTTGGGAAAACTGAGAGAGGTTTTTTTCCATTACAGAGAAAGGAAGAAAAACCTCCTTCACGTTTTACACAGGTGTCATGGTTCTGAAGAAATTTCAAGAATACAATTGCCTTGGGAGAATTGATACACCTCTTGAGCGACCTCGGGAAAATAATTTTTTCTCCTAGATAGGTTGGCCAAATGACTTGTGTGATGATCCAAATGATAACTAGAGATAAATATCTTTCCAATGAGCTATCATGAGCTAAATTTTGAGTTGAGGAAGGCATTCAAAAGTTGACTGTAACAGCACTCTGCCTTTAGGAAGCCTCATTTGGCACAGTTCGACCAGTCTTGGGAGATTTGATTTTTGACACAGCAAATGAACTCCAAATCGAAAAATTCTAGTTGTAGTGGAAATTAGACACAAATAGCGTTCCAATGAGATATCTTGAGCTCAATTGGGGGTTGAGAAAAACATTCAAAATTTGCCCGCAACAGCACTCTTCCTTGAGGTAGCCTCATCTGGCACAGTTTGACCAGTCTTGGGATATTTGATATTTTACAGGGAAAAGGAACTCCAAATCAAAAAATTCTAGTGGTTTTGGAAATTAGACAGGACAGTCTTTCCAACAAGCTATCCTGCGCTCAATTTTGACATCAGGAAGGCCTCCAAATGTCACCTTGAAAAGAGAGCGACGCACAGGAGGAGCACGACGGTTTTATAAATATTTTCACTCCGTATGGTCAGTTATACAAGTGGCAAAAGAAGGAAAAGGGTCACCCAAGCCATTTTTCATGTTTGTAACACTACACCTGTAGCTGATGGTTGGCTCTCCACCTTCATTTGGTGACCCTTGGTCGTTCTATCTCTTCATAGCACATTCTATATATTGTATGCAAACAATTTGCAAAGCAAGTTGGTTGGTTGGCTCGTAACTTCTGGGAGACTGTGGGAAAGAAACTTTGTTTATGCATTGTACATTTTTACAGAGAATTAATGAAAGGAAGAAGCTCTAATTCATGAGATTCATGTGGTTGTGAGTGTAGCAAATGTGACTCTTATGTTTCATAGTTCATCTCATATTCATTTCTGGTGAAATTTTTCGAGTGAGATCAGGTAGAATTCAATTCTATTGCTCTACCTGTGGGAAAATTTCATGTGTAGTGTTTCATTCTTCTGTTGAAAAGGATTCATGTTGTCCATGCCCTTTTCACCTTCTTAATCAATCTCTCCATTTCCTTGTTATGTTCCATAGTTTCATTTCGTATCCATCTCTGGTGAAATTTTCCGAGTGAGATCAGGTAGAATTCAATTCTATTGCTCTACTTGTGGGAAAATTTCATGTATAGTGTTCATTCTTCTGTTGAAAAGGATTCATGTTGCCCATGCCCTTTTCACCTTCTTAATCAATCTTTCCATTCTGCCACATCTTAAAACTAAAGTTGCTATGCTTTCAGCCTACCTTGCCTCACGAAATAATATGTGCTCTCATGTTAAGTTCTCTGTTCATTGAGGTCCAGTGGTCCCATAACATCCCAAAAACACAGTCATTCATAAAAATCACTCATTATTTTCATTTCCACTTACTAGCCTAATATAAATAGTTCGTTTGAAATTCATCTCAATCCTTTTCGTTCATCTATTCACTGAGTGTGACTCGGAGAGCCCTCTCCTGTTCTGGTAGGGCTAGCTACCAGACTGAGCGTGGTTTGTAGTTACCCTAAATTTTGCCTTCCTTCAACCTGAGGCAGATTTAGGTGCTAACACCACCGTCGAACTAGAACACCTTGGTTGGTGTTAAGTTATAGTTCAAAGGCCTACAAGAAGGGGTATGATGAACCGAAATCATAATAGACCTAGGCCCAACTATTGAACTCTCCCTTCTGCTTATGTGGTGTATACATGACTGAGAAGATAGTTTATAGGCCTAGTCGTCAACCTCTTAGGATCCTACTTCACCATATACATATGTGTCAATCCATTATGCTCCGCTAGTCTCGATAGCCACTTAAGCACCAAATTTTGGAGTTCTACAAAACAAAGGGGAGAAATCCCTAAATGTAATTTTTTCTATGTATTATGGCACAAGGGCCCAAGGTCCCTAAACCTCTAATTCTATGTAATTATCCATAACAAGTAATAGGTTTCCCATAACACCCAATCTATAGGTTTCTGAGACAACAAGGGGGAAAATCTCCAACACCAAATTTTCATAGTTTATCTATGTTGCATAAGGAGTAATGTACCAATAAATCCAACTCTATTGATGTCTTGTAGGTAGGCTAAACTTATTTAGATATATGTGATTTATTAATTAACTAAGCATGAATATATAAATTTCCGTAATTGCACAAGAAGAGTTCCAGTCCATTTATTAGACACCACAAATCCTCTAGACAAGCTAAGCTCTATATTCATAAGCCATTGTTGTCAAATAAGAGAGAGAGTACATAAACACACAATTTCTCACATTAATCATGAACTAAACATTTTTCAGTATTTTCCATACATTTGTTAACATTTAGAAGCATACAAGATATCATACCAACCATAGGCATAGGATGGAGCATCACAACCCATAAATCAAACATATAAATTTAATATACTTATATGTTTATCTCAAATTGGTTGGAAAGTGAAGGAAGGACTTCCACTCTCCACCTAACCATAAGCCAGCTACATCACAACTTTATTACAACTAACCATCCCCAAAGTTGGATCCAAGATCTGAGGGGATGCTTGCTCAAGGAAATTCAAAATAAAGGCGTGTTTTAACACTTGTGATATTGAGTTAACTATCCAAGTGTCTTATCAACTGCCCTCTAGTAGTAAGCAACACATTGACCCACTCTTTCCTTTATTTTTATTCACAAGGATTCACCCAAGGTCCATAAGGGGTGTGCCAACCCCGATTATATGTTACTTATGAATGCCATGTAAACATTTCCATAATTAAAATGGGTTGAGTAAGGAACAAATATTCCAGGGACTGAAGGAGGCTTCTTGTTGGGATGGTGTAAGTTTCCTTAAGGCATGAAACTTTGAATTGTTGGGACAACCATTGAAGATGGTTGTTGTGTGCTTTAATAGATTGGTTCTTGAATTTAATGGAACTACAAAAAGATATGTATACATGTTTCCTTGGAAAAAATGTGACAAACAACAATGACCAAAAAATTAATGGAGTATAGGGGTTATGTGGGCTATGGGAAGAACAAGGAATTCAACCACGGGAGGGGAATGTTGGAACAACTTGAATCACCATGGATGAGAATAAAAAAGGGGTGGGAAAAAAATGGGAAGTAGGAGGAGAGCAGAGCGACAAAGGTCAGTAGCAGGGGAGACCCTAAAGTTCAAGGCCAAGAAGATGCACTTATATTGATAGAAAATGTAGCAAGAAAGGCTTAATTTGACTTTAGCCTTAGTCAAATTGAGTAAATCGAATTTCCACATCAATAGGAAAACTTGGAGGCAATTAACTAATGTGACATGGCTCATTTTACTCAGTTAGATTAGTAAATTCAAGTTAGCGGGCTTGGAGTTTAGTCATGCATGTGTGATTGCTAAATTTTACTAATCTAGTTTAGTTATTTTCAGTTGTATTCAATTAACTGACCTCTAACTATTGATATAGTTAGTTGAAGGTCAGTTGTGCAGTGGTAAAATAGTCTAACTCGTAGATCTATCAATTAACTGATAAATCAACCCAAAATATCCCATGCATGGATGTAATTTGAATTGCTCAACTAAGGTGGAGGAGACAAGGCTAGTGTAACATGAGTTGTATACTAGTTGAGTGTACAATTGTTGCATGCGGTCATGAGATCAATTCCCTGGGAATTTCACAAGGAAATAGGGATTTACCTATTGTTTAGGAGCTGGAATTAGCTTAGATTTGTGCAAGGAAATTGGAGGATGGTGGAGCATAAAATTGGCTAAGTGTTGGCTAGAGGCTCTCATTCAACAAAGAGAACAATTATTCCTTTGTAGGTTGTGCTCAGAACTAGAGCAAGCAATTGTAATAGTTTATCTATTGGACTAATTAATTCAAAGAGGCTTGAGGAGTTTTTCCTAGTTGGGTTCCCCTAGAAATCAGTGTGTACTTTTGGTTTTGGTTGTTGCATGTCTATGCATGTTGTCCTAAATTGTGATTTCTATTTCGCAGATTGGTAGAGTAGAATTGTGTCTCTTATTTTCAATTTGAAATCTTGAGTAATTTTTCTATGAAATTTCTACATGGTATCAGAGCCCTGAAATAACATTAGAAACAATATTTCGAACTTGTCCCTCAGGAATTTTGAATCTGCAGCTTCAGTGCAACAAATTTTCTTTAGATTTGGGAGAATGTATTTGAAAGGACTGAAATTGGAGTATGCCATGAAGAGTAGCTAGAATTTTTTAATATGGAAGGATCAAATGGAAGCAATGCTTGATGATAATGGTGTGTTAGACTATGTTAAAATTAACATTGTAAAACCCCAACAGTCAGATGCACAACAATTAGCCCAATGGAAGAAGGATGTTGAAAAGGCAAGGAAAATTCTTCCAGAAGGTGTGAGAGACCATGTGGTATCAAATATCCATGGAAAAGAAACACTATATGCTATGTGGAAGACACTAACTGAGCTATTTTGTTGTATACCTAGGGGGGATAGTATGGGGTACAGAGGGAGGTACCCAAGGGAATAATGTAATAATGGGATGGGTCATAGTTAATAAATAAAGTGGTTAACCCACATCATATAAGGGACCATAAGTAGTTAGAAATAATGTGATAAGCCCATGGTATTAGATATATTTTATTGAGAGACCCATGGTAATGACCCATAGTACTGTATCTGTGAAGCCTATATAGAGGTTAGACACTCCCCATCGAAAGAATGTCAAAGATTATTGTATGAACAAGCATATGGCTTGTGGAGTGTTCTCCTTCCTTTAGGAGTGATTGTATGGTGTTACCCTGCCTCAAGGGTTTGATATTAATATAGATCTGAAGTTCATCTATTTGTTTCTTGTTATTTCTAGGTATATTTGTACTTTCGTATCGTGAGATAGATTACAGTTGTCGAGCTAGAGTGTTCCCAAACTCAAGCATCATAGTGTTTTGTCTTATTAGGTTGTCCAGTTGTCTCTACCTTATTTTGTCTTATATGGGTATGAGTGTAAATTGTAATATTATTTGTAACTATGTTGTAAGTGAAATTCCAAGTGTCAATATTGGAATATGAAGAGTCATGATGTAATGTAATGAGTCATTTTGTAAAGAAGTTGAAGAGTCATGAGGGTAGTCCAAAGGATAAAGGAGAGTTGAAGCGTCACCCCCTATTATTATAAATGGAACCTCATAAATCATGTAATGGGCTTTTGGGAGCCAATATTTTGGCTAGGCATAGGATCAGAAAGAGTTTGTGAGTATTGTGAAGATCCTTGGCTTCTTCGTAGTGTAGAGCGAGTATACTTCTTTGGAGGAGAAAGTGCTCTTGATTGTAATGTTCCACTATTAGAGCTAGTGGTCATCAATGGTGTATGTATGAATGGAACTATCACTTATAATAATAAAATTAGACCCAACACACTTTCATCCATATGTTGTTAATATAGTAGGACTATTCTTGTTGTATTTGCAATGTATGTTATTTAACTTACGCGTATGGTTATGAACTATTTCGTTTGCATTTGTATGAATCTTGTTGAATGTGTCTTGTTGTATTAATTAATCA
Organism: Pinus taeda; assembly: GCA_000404065.3. Classification (NCBI taxonomy): domain Eukaryota; kingdom Viridiplantae; phylum Streptophyta; class Pinopsida; order Pinales; family Pinaceae; genus Pinus; species Pinus taeda. The sequence continues at coordinate 30,362 of APFE031422167.1, read as the reverse complement.
CATTAACTTATGGACTATTATGCATCTTAGCTTGTGATGTCATTCTTCCCATGTGTTCCTTTCAAGTTGCGTATTATTACAGGCTTCCAAGGGGCGCACTTCCTTCTCCCTTTATGTGTTGGAACCTTCATGGATCGCACTTGACTCTCTGCAGGGTAACACACTTGCTCTCACCCAAAGTTATCATACTAGAATGTAAATGAAAGATTAAAGAAAAGGCTCAGAGATCAACAAATGTGATCACAAAAGAAAAGGTTAATTCAACAAACAAGGAGAAGCAAATCCCAAAATAAAAAGCACTCCTCAAAGCAAAAATACTCAACCTTTAAAACAAGAATTCACACATTTGCCAAAAACCTCAAAGACTACAAAGTTAAAAAGAAAAGAAAAGAAACACAAAGAAAATGTTTTTATTTTTCTTTTAAAGATTTAAAGAACCAAAAAAGTTCAGAAAGGGAAAAAAAGCAACAATTTCAAGACAAAAAAACATCAAAAAGACTCAAATCCCACTAGTCACCAACAATCACAAAGATAAAAGACTTGAGCAAGATAAGAGACTTAATCACTTCAAATGATTTGGCCAAAAATATACAAAAGACTCTGAAAATTAGAAAGATTCTAGAGAACTGAAATCTCTCATTCATCCAAGAATCACAAACCCTTAAAAACAAATAAGAGAAAGCAAAAAGAAATCAACTTCTAGGTTACAAAAGAAGAAAATCAAAGATTGGGTTATCAACAAGCAAAAATACTTGTTCCAAAAGCATGGAACAACTAGACACTTCACAAAGAAGATATGGAACCCAACTTTAAACACAAAAAGCCTCAAAGACTACAAACCCTAGGTTGACATAAGCATTTCTCAAGAAAGATGAAAGACACCAACAACAGCATACATCAAGGTGATTCCAGACTTCATAAACATCAAGAAATCATAAAGAAACTTGGTTAAGACCTCAACAAAATCCAGAAATGAAAAAAAAAAAGATTTGTACGCGATTGTTTAAATACGGTCTCGTGTGTATACCCAACTTTGTCTGAAGAAACACGCATATATGCAGGTTTCTTTGGAAGAAATTCCGTGCATATGCGACTATTTATAAGAAAAAGCGTGTATAGATGGAAAACTAAGGAAAAAATAAAAAGAAATCCCAAATATAAATGATCAAGCTGACTAACCAAATGACTTCAAACTCAAGCATTCAGGAAAAAACCAAGAAACAACAAAGTAAACCCAAATCAAAACAAAACAACCCTTCTAGGAAATACTTGATGGTATTCCCAGCATAGTTACCAATTATGTTGGCGAGAAAAGTTCCTTAAGGTAAGGGTTGAAAGCCTCAACAGAGTCAGATAAGATAATCAACAAAGAGCACTCAAACAAGCATACTAAGCATACAAATTATCAAACATGGATTTGGAGACATACCCATAGGTCCTATGTTTGAAGATGTTCTCATAGGGTCCAAACCCTTTGCTTCCTCCAATATGTACAAGCCTGCAAATCAATCAAAAAAGAATATACATAATAGATAATTCAATGTGCATACATATTAATATGGTATATCATCATATATAAACATATAAACTATGATTCATAAGATGAAAACATATATCGGGAACAAGACATGAGCTTGTTTATTGATTAACAGCAGTAAGTACTAGAATGATACAACTTGATCCAACCAAAGGCACCGAAGAAGCCTTCCTCTGGATCCATCCAGCCTAATCCACATAGACAACCTCTCTAATGGATGCAAGTATATGCTATATAAGGATGTTGAGAATCTATGCAAAGGAAACCAAGTTTTCCTAGAAACTGGGAGTGCAGGAGGCACGGGAAAAGCAGACTTGATATGGGATGAATCCAGTATAATGTCAATATCCTTCTTCTTTTATTAATTAGGCCTAGCCAAGGGGTGTACATATACCACCTCAAATTGGTTATTTCAGTTAGGCCACAGGCTCCTATAGGTGGGCTCTTGGTAAAACCCTTAAACCCTGCCTAAAAAATAGCATTTTGTTATATAAAAATAAAGTATTTTTAGTTAATTAAGGGAACAGGACATGATAAAAGATTGTTTCCATTCACCAAGAGACATGTAGGGTTGTATTTAAGCATGAGCCTCTCATCCTATATATCATCAATTCATTATTAATAAAATACATATTTTTATAAATTATTGGTTTATCTCCTGCATTTGGTATCAGAGCCCATTCAGTTCTCCGGTAAGACGCTATACAGAAGTATCATCTGTTTTCCAGCTATATGCTTCCCCGCTGACTCAATTCACTCAGTCCAATCGCATCCCAAACCCCGTGTCTCGATCTTACCTCCATCTCCATTTTGTCCATTTCCAACCCACACTGCTATCAATCCGTCGTTGTGTGCTCGCTGGTACCATAATCTTTTGTGCCCCACATCATCCCTACCATCCTCAGTTTTCCCTCCCCACTGCTATCTCCTCCGCCATCCTTCCTACCATCTCTACACCGCCTGATAGTCATTTTCCCATTGAATCTGTCGGGTCTCTTGATCCAACAGACCGTCACGTCCTTCGATCCTGCCGGTTTTTCATTAATTAGTGACCCAATTTAATTTATGTTATGTATAGTATATATTTCTTACATAACATTAAACTTATAGATACTTATAGTTATAATTTATATAACTTAAATTAATTATATTTTTATAAAATAAAAAAATAGTTCAAATTAAGGGAGAAAGCTTAAACTGGTGGACAAATATACACCCCCACAAACCCGTTCAATCTCGTCGATGACATAACCGATTTCAGCAAAAAATTGATTGATCTTAAAAATAAGATTAATATCCATTCTGATTATTTTATCCAAAAATTATTCGAGCTCGAGAGTAAGGTTACCAAACATTCTGACGATATCAAGAAGCTTCAGGATACGACAAATTAGATTGAAAAACAGCTCGGGTAGAACCATAATAAATCCAAAATGAATCATAATCAGACAATGACAATACTAACTGTTATTTGTAACAGGATGAAGATTACACCTGAACAAATATTCTAGGATGTTGAAGGTAATCAACAACGCAATTCATCATATTCAACAAATTCAACAGATTCTCATGAAAAAAACGAGTCTCCAAAAAATCATCCACGCACCATCAAGAAAATAGTAATGTGGATTTTCAAAATAAGCAACTCTGGAATTCATTCACCAATCAGTACCCTCTTTTCACTCCACCATTAGCGACATATCAACGCAGAGCAAAAATAAAGCTACCCAAGTTCAAAGGTAACGAAAAATGTAGCATTGTGTGGCTCAATAAAGCATAAGGATATTTCGAGATTTACAATATTGACAATGAAGAAAATATTAGGCATGCTTCCATGAAAATGGAAGACGAAGCATATAATTGATATATGTGGTGGAAGAAGATGACACTCACTATCAGTTGGAGAAAATTTAAGGATGCATTTTTTAAAAGGTTACAAGGTGTCAAGGAAGTAGAGTTCTTTTCAACACATCAAATTGCGACAAAAAGGATATGTGGATGAATACACTCGAGAATGGGAGACCTTAGCAACATGAGTACCTGGGTTATCATAATCTTGTCTAATCCAGTCATACATCTCCGGACTTAAAACCCATCTATGAGTAGAACTTGAGCTTCATGGCATTACATCGATATAAGTAGCAAGACAAAAAGAAAGAGTTGATGAAAAGAAATTTGAAAAGATATTATGGTCAAAACTGGAAAAAAGGTATATTCGAGACAAATATTTCCCCAATCTGTGAATACGAATAATACAAAATATGTTCCACCTCATCTTCGTGAAGGAGAAAAATCTAATCTAGAAATGCAAAGGATGAAAGAGGGAAAGTGAAAATGCTATGGCGAAAAGTGGGAACCTAAACATAGGTGTGCTAAAGGAAAAGAGACCAAGAACCTATATAACTGTGAAGCAACTAATGATTCAAACAATGATGAATCGGACATAGAAGGAATAGAAGATGCCCCAAAATTCTCTCTAGAACTAGATGACGAAAGCATTCCGTAAGTGTCATTATTGGCTATGACAGGTATATCATAACCCCAGACTTTAAAATTAAAAGGACACATCAAGAAGAACAATGTGATGGTTCTCATCGACACTGGTAGCACCACAATTTTTAAGACTCAATATTTTCACATTTCCCATGCCCAACATGAAGGTGATGGTACCCGACGGTAAGAAGATTTAAAAGGTAGGGAAATTCCATAAGGTCAAATTGCATATTCAAGGCTTTAATTTAGAATCTTCGTTCTATACTATACCATTAGGAGGAGTAGATGTGGTCTTAGGTATCCAATGGCTACAAACCCTAGGCACTTACTCTTCCAACCATCAAAATAAATTTATATGTTTTAAATGGGAAGAGCGAAGGTACAAGTTATATGGATTCCAAGCACCAGAAAATCAAATCATGTCGTCATCCCAGATGATGAAAATGAGTCGAAAAGGAGCACCAACCTATGTAGTACAATGTCACCAATTAGAAATGTTATCTGCAAAAGTGCTCAACAAAGAGTCACCAAAAGTATAAGATCTAATTCAGAAGCATGAAAAAATATTCCAAGACTTGCCCATGAAAATGTCTCCTAATAGGGAAATCGAGCATACAATAGAAGTCAAAGTAGGAATAGACCCTGCCAACATCAAACCGTATCGATATCCACATCACCAAAAGACTAAAATTGAGAGATTAATCCAAGACCTTTTAAAATGTGGAATCGTCTCAAAAATTAAGAGTTAGTATGCTTCTCCAGTTGTATTGGTAAGGAAGAAGGATGGATCGTTTAGGCTATGCATTGAATATAGAGGATTAAACAAAATAATGATTAAAAACAAATTCCCAATTCCCTTTATTGATGAAATGTTGGACGAACTACATGGCACAAAATTCTTCTCAAAATTGGACTTAAGGTCAGGATATTACCAAATCAGAATCTGGTTGGAAGACATACCAAAAATTGTGTTCCAAACACACAAAGGTCACTACGAATTTAAAGTAATGCCCTTTTGGTTAACCAATGCACCAGCAACATTCCAAGCCACTATGAATGAGTTATTCCATCCATATCTTAGGAAGTTTCTATTAGTATTCTTTGATGATATTTTAATTTACAGTAAAACTTGGAAGGAGCACCTACAACATGTGGATAAAGTTCTTACACTACTGGAAGAGCATCAGTTCTATGCCAAGAAATCCAAATGCACCTTTGGGAAGGAAGAAGTAGAATATCTTGGACACATAATATCCCATGAAAGGGTAAAAGTAGACCCTAATAAAATCAAGGCTATAAAGGAATGGACCAAACCTGTTACTATATCCAAGCTAAGAGGGTTTGTTTGGTCAATTCAATGTCCTTGAATTGGAAATCATAAATTTTCAACCAAGGTGCGTAGACTGAAGAAGTATAAGTGCACAATATGTGCTTAGAAGCTATCTTAGTATGTCGTTATGTATTTGTCACATTCTATTCTGAGGGTGGAGGTGATGTTGTTAGTTGAACTAATGTTGTCATTCTTAAGGATAAGTTTCCTAAGAATCAATCGTTGTTCAATCAATTTTTGGATGATGTGAGGGTGGTTTTACTTATGTTAAGTTGTTTGGAGTTTGATTTTAAACCTCTTGCTGCAGCTCCTAATCTTCTAGGTGTAAAATAGAATCTTAATCTATGAAGGAATTAGTTTTGAACTCAATTGTTTTAGGAGAGGCCTTCTCACTTGTTCAATTTTTGTTCAAGCACTATAATCCACGCAACATTTCTGAATTGGACACACTCAATTATGTTGGATAATAAGCAAAGAAAATAACTATGTAGTACCAGGTATAAAACAAAGTAAACAACAATCTAATCTAGGTATAAAGCAAAGAAGAATTCTTATGCATGTAATGATTTGAAATCATTATACATCATATTCACACAAAACAGAGATTGAATAATTGAATCAAATCAGATTGCATTTGATCAAAACTTGACACTGATTGCAAGGGCCCTCCACATAGCAGTTCAAGGCTTTAAACCAGTACAATACTTGCACACAAAAACCAAATTCATTCACACGAAAATCATAAATTGTTCAAAAAACATTTCATATGGCACACACCCAAATACTAGTGCGGCCATTGAATTTATAACATGTCTTCTGCATAACTGTATGAGAATTATAAGCCTAATATCTCTTAACCCTATCTAATATTATATCGTGAAATGGTTGTTTTGCTATTTCGAAAGAAAAACGATAACATTTCAGCTTATCTCGACTTTGTGTTGCGTCAATTTGACAGTTGACTTGAGGTTTGGCCACGATCTCCTATGCCACCTTTGGAAAATGGTTTCGAGTGAATAGGAAGGTATTCATGAGGGAATCGCCTTCTATCCGTCCGCACCTTTCATTACTGAACTAAAGCTCAGAAACCTCGCAAACAATGAAGACAACTACGGAATCCTGGACTAGTTGCGGAAATAGGTCAATTCAGTAGCTAATTGCAACTTTAACTAAAACAATAGGGTATTCAGCTGAATATGAACAAGAAAACATACTAATGCATACCTTCATCAAGACCTTGGAGTTGTGGCTTTATTAAGTGGTGCATATATATGAAAAAGAGAGGATTATTGGGCAAAAAGGATGTCATGGTAGGGAAATCTTCAGACTCTACATTCCCCCAAACTGGAGATTTTGTATGTCCTCATACACTTCTTCTTTGTCTTCTACTTGTGTCTCTTGTTTGTTATTTCCCTTTTTCACTGCTTTCTTCTTTCTAGCAGAAATTGGAGTTCTAGGATTCCTCATTAGGATTTTGTACTTTAAACTGATTATCTCTCTCTGCATAATTCTATTCTCCTTCTTCAGCTTCTTGTTTTTCTTATACCAAAGGCTTAGATGTAAGATTAAATTATCACTCTTGGTGATCTGTATTTCACTCTGTGTCTTTAGGGCTTGATTTTCATTTTTAAGATATCGATTCAATGTTCTAGTTCAAATATCTCCTACTTTAAGATGTTTGAGGTCGGTTGTTCATTTACCTGGTTGCTTCCTTTTCCAAGGCTCTGTATTGTTTCCTTTGTTGTTTTCGCCTTCCTTTCCAATGATTCTATGTAGTCATATATTTCCTGCTCTCTAGAGGTGAGCTGTAAGGTTGTGGTGATGATCTTGGTGACCCTTTTGGAGAATCCCCAAGGCTTCCAATTGGCTCATCCTCTATTGGTTCAATCTCTATTGGAGTGTTTTCTATTGGCTCTTCTTCAGTCGGATCATTTTCCTCTAGGTTGATGTATTCCATAATTTTTGGTGTGGATTGTTGAGTTGTGCTCAACCTTGTGCTTCTTCTCAACCCTGGGGTTTGTGTTTTCTACACTTTCCTCCTTTTATCCTTTGATTTTCCTTTTAGAGGAGAGGTTTCAATTCATGAGATTTCTTCCTTTCCTGGGATAGCTTTCTTTCTTCTAGGGTTTCCCCTCTTCATTCTCTGCAAAATCTTTACTATGGGGAGATCTTCTTCTGTTACCTCTGTTTGAGTTTCAGGTGCCTGTTCTTTTGTCATTTCTATGGTTCTTTTTCTCCCCCTGAGGGTCCTGCTGCTACTTGCTTTTGCTAGGGATCTTTCCTCGAAATGATTCCTTATCAAGAAAATTTTCCAATCATTCCCTGTACTTTGGAGGTGAAATTCGACAAATATTTTCACCATACCATGATGGTACATGGTGTTTTCTATGCTGAACTTTCTTTTGAACATTTGTAGCCATTTTCCTAAGCTATCCAAGAGAAAATAGGGAAGATTCATCCGATGATCCTCTAGGAAGTGCATCATCATTCTAATATGATAAAAGTACATCTGTCCAAACCTACCCTCATAAGTGATAAACTTCTGAAGCACAAGCAATAAGTTTCTCCATTTTCCTTTAAGAGTAGAGCTTGGAATACCTTTCTTGTAGACCATCGTGTCCATGCTTGGATTCTTAAGAAAAACCCTCCAGTCTTCACTATCAATCCCTCTATTTTTAAACCATTTTTCTCCATGCCTTGGCAACTCAGTGACCTGAGCGATCATAAACTCCATCATTGTGAGCTTGATATCTCCAATTTCAGCCTCCATTCCATCGAAGGAACATGCAAATGTCTTGGTTACCTCTCTGTGGAAACCACTAAACTTCTCAATGAACTGAAGCCATTGTCTTCTTTGCAGCATCTCCATAGTTTGTGGGTACCCTTCTATGAATTGCTTCCCTGCTGACTCTATTCGAACAATTACCCCCATTCTGAAGGATTCTTCGCCTTGAAGATTGGTTACCTTGAGAGGAAAATGGGACTGGTGGGGTTTGCTAACTGGTAGAAAGATGGAGTGATGGTGAACGAATAGAGGAGTGTAGGAATAGGGAAGAATGGATGGGTTATCAAAAGGATTATGGAAATGGATTCGACCATTGGGCGCATTCAAACTTATGATTTGGTAATTAAGTTGGCATATTTGGCGCAAGGTCTTGATATGACTTCTAGAGTGGTGGCATATGATATTTTGTTAAATGGCCATTACCCTTAAGTTATAATGATTACACTTTAGTACTATATTTTCTTATTCATACATGTCATATATATTTCCCTATTATTAAATTAAAGCAACACGTACCTTTAATTTTCTGTTGCTAAACTCATTTGTTGTCCTTTGATCTTTTGCAGATGCATCGTTGTCAATTGTCCTTTAATCCATATCACCAAGCATTCTTGTAGTCTTTAAAATTATTAGGCTACAAAAATTCGTTTGGCTGCAGAAACTTGTCCAAGC
>APFE031422167.1:7903-21475 GCA_000404065.3 Pinus taeda | reverse complement strand
ATAAATCTTGAGTCGATGTCCATTTACTAATAGAGGAGTTCTTTCTTCATCAATAGTTCTGATTCTAATTGCACCATTATCAAATATATTCTCAACCTCATAAGGTCCAAGCCAATGGGTTTGGAATTTCCCTTAAAAAATTTTAAATTTTGAATCAAAGAGCAATTCCCAATATCCCAGATGAAACTTCCTCTCTTTAATATACTTATCATTCCATCTTGACCTTTGTTGTTGCACTAAGCTGGTCCTCTGAAAGGCTTCTTGTCTGATCTCATCGAGCTTATTTAATTGTGTCATTCATTGCTTCTAGGCTTCTGACAAGTCAAGGTCTAACTAGACTGTTGTCTTATAGGTTTGGATCTGGAACTCTCTTGGAAGTAAGACTTACTTCCCATAAACAAGTTCATAGGGAGTATGTTTTGTAGTGTTCCTCCATGTAGTCCTATAGGCCCATAAGGCTTCTGGAATTTTTTCCACCCAATCTTTCCTATGTAGATGTACAATCTTTGTAAGGATAGCTTCAATCACTTTATTTGTGGACTCAACTTGTCCATTGTCTTGTGGATGATATGGAGTTGACTTCCAATGTTTTATCTTGTATTGGTCAACAAGCTTCTACACTAGTCTGGATGTGAACTGTGTCCCTTGATCTGTTACAATTTCTCTTGGCACACCAAAGTGAGTAAAAATATCCTCAAAAAGAAATGAAACTACAGTATTTTTAGTAGCAAAAGGAAGTGCTTTAGCTTCTACCCATTTAATAACATAATCAGTACATACCAAAATATACTTCTTTTGATTTGAAGGTGGACTAATTGGTCCAACAAAATCTAGTGCCCATTTTTCAAATGGTTCGATAAGTACTTGTGGTTGCAATGGCATCTCATTTGAAAGAGTAGGTTTGCCCATTCTCTGACAATTGTCGCATCCCTTAACATATTCCTTGGTGTCCCTGAAAATTGAAGGCCAATAATATCCTAAAAGCAAGATTTTGTAAGCGGTTCTTCTATCATAAAAATGTCCTCCACATGGCTCATTGTGACAAGCTTTTAGTATCTATGGTATTTTGTCCTCCGAAACACATATTTTGATGATGAGGTCTGGTCCCGTCTTATACAATTCTTCATTTATCCATGAGTAGGATGTGTTATTGTGGACTATTCTTCTTTTTTCTTTGGGCGTTAAATGAAATGGAATTTTTCTTGTGGCCAAATAATTAGCGATATTTGCATACCAAGGTGATTTAGTAGATATTGAAAAAAGATATTCATTAGGAAATTTATCTTCTATGGGTTGATCATTGTTTTCATTTTGTATTCTAGATAGAAAATCGGCAATTGTGTTTTGTTTTCCTAGCCTATCCAGAATGGTTATGTTAAATTCTTGTAAAAGTAGGAGCCATATAATTAGTGACTGATTTATTCACTAAGTATCTAATGGAAGAATGTTATGTGTGGACAAAAGTTTCATAGACAACTATATAATGTTTGAACTTATTAATGGCATGAATCACAGCTAAGAACTCCTTCTTGGTTACAGTATAATTTAACTCTACATGGGTTAAATTTTTACTGGTATAATAAATGGCATAAGTAGTGACATATTTTGTTCCAAAATAGCTCCTAAGGTTGAATCTGAAGCATCTGTTGAGATATGGATAGCTAATTTCCAGTTAGGTCCTTTTAAGATGGGTACTTCAGAAATTATTTTTTTCAATGTTTCAAAGGCAACTTGACATTAGGTATCCCAACTGAATTCACAGTATTTCGTAAGTAGTTTAAAGAGTGGAGATGCAATATTTGTGAATTTTTCTATAATTCTTATATAATATCTGGTAAAATGAAGAAAACTTCTAACGTTCTTTTGACAACTTGGAAATGACTTCTACCTTAGATGAGTCTACATTAATTCCATCTCCATAAATATGGTGACCTAAAACAATTCCTTCATTAAACATCTTGAAACATTTTTCATGGCTTAATGGGAGTTTTGTTACTTGACATCTTATTAAAACTTTCACCAGGTTCCCTGGTGCTTCGCTAAAAGAATCCCCATAGACTATGAAATCATCCATGTATACCTCCACACAATCATGGATAAGGTCAAAGAAAATGTCAAGGACTTCCCTTTGGAATGTTGCAGGAGCATTACATAACCCAAAGGGAAGTACTCAGTAAGCATAAGTTTCCCATGGATAAGTGAATGTGGTTTTATCCTGATCTTCAAGGGCCACTTGAATCTGGTTGTATCCACTAAACCCATCCAGGAAGGAAAAATATATTTTTCCTGTTAGAGTGTCTAAGACCTGATCTATGAAAGGTAGGGGAAAGTGGTCTTTTAATGTTGCTTTATTCAATTCCCTGTAATCGATGCATACTCTCCATTTTCCATTTTTTTTAGGGATGAATACCAGGGGTGAAACCCACTGACTATCAGATACTGGATAAATAAAATTTACATTCAATAATTTCTACAATTCTTCTTTAACAATTTCTTTAAGATTTGGGTTCATTCTTCGTTGAGGATGTCTAACTGGTCTTGCATTTTTTTCAATGTAGATATGATGTATGCAAGTTTTAGCATCAATCCCTCTCATGTCAATATATTCCCATGCAAAAGCAGAAGAATGTTTATGTAAATTTCTATCAATTGTTTCTTTTGAATGTCTTCCAAGTTTTCATTGATATTTAAGGTTTTTCCTGGAAATATTTCTATCAAGGAATTCCAAAATTTCTCCATGGGCAACAATGATACTTGTTTAGAGGAGAGATATTTATTTCGACTACGCTCATAATGTGAGGAAGATTCATTATTTTCTAACAAGTTTAAAATTTTGTCTTCCTCTTTTACTTGTTCAGTGACAAAAATAGGTTGGATGTCTTCTCCATGTTCTATCCATTCTTCAGTTTCTGTATCTATTGTTGTTCTTGCATGGGGTATAATGTAAATTTATTTGTAGAATTTCCATCTGAGATAAACATATCTCCTGACCTACAGCCGATGAAAGAATATGTTGTGTCTAACCAAGGTCTTCCTAGAATTAATGGATGTCATCCTAGATTTCTCTTGGGTGTTAAGACCATGAAATCAACAGGATATTCCCAAGAATCTAAGGACACGCAAACATCCTCTAACACACCATCTAGTTTAATAACAGATCTATCTACTAATTGCAACAGATTTGGTGTGTATTGAAGATTAGGAAGCCTAAGTGTATCCATCACCTGTTTGCTCATTATGTTTATAGTCACTACTAGGTCAATCAGTGTGTTTGGTATTTCAGTACCATTGATGTGAATTTTTATAATGGGACTTCCTGGGTCTAGATACTTTTGGATTATTGTTTTTCCCATCATAATGTCTGCAATATTTCTAACTAACTGAAATTTTTTTATATCTTTTCTTTTTCTTCATGATCATTGTGTACTTAATTCCTTAATTGCTTTTGCAAAAATTGGTATTTATTTTATAGCTTGCAATAAAGGAATATTAATACAGACATTTCTCAATTCATCCATCATATTATAATAAAGTAAGATAATTTGTTTCTCTACTCCTTCATCGATTTTTAATCTTTTTGTGAAAGGTGTCTTAACTGATATTGAAGGTTGTTCTATGATAGGAGTATTTATTGGAATTTCTTTTGTTTGTCTAGTTTCTTTTTGTAGAAGAGAGGTCTCTCCTTCTTCTGACTGATTCTTATGTTTTTGAATATCCGATTTTGTTTTCTGAATGGCAACAGAAGGGTTTTTTGGTAATACCCTTCTACACCTCAATTTAACATTGTTTAGGTCTAGCGGGGTTATTACATAAGTTTGAGGATTCTGACCCTTCATGTTGTATATTGGTTGTTGTGGTACTTTATTATTAGGATTTGGAAGTGGTTGAGCGGGTAGTTGATTTGATTTTTGTGGAAATGGTAGGGAAAGTTGTAGATTTTGACTTTGTACTGGGACTTGTGGTAATTGATTAGTTTGAGGAATTTGATTGGACAAGGTTAAGAACTGTGTTGGAATATAGGATGGCGAGTATTGCTGATATTGAGCATAGGCTCCATAAGGATTTTGCCATCCTTGATTCCAAGGTTTTGATTATGGTAGAGCCCAAGACTGCGAAGTTGGATTCCGATTACTTTGTGAATATTGGGCAAATTGTTGTGGTCTAAATCCTTGTGGTTGATTTGGTTGGGGGTTTTTCGTGGTATTTTAGCTAAAAAGTAGAGAGGGTCTACTAGTTCTAAGATTCCTTCGTCATTGAATACAGCCTTGAGACTTGGTAAGGATGGAAATTCCTTTGTATCATGATTATCCGCACATATGACACATGTTTTTATGACTTTTGAGTCTAAGCGACATTCTCTCAAAGCATGTTTCTTCCAACATTTGGGACAAAAGATAGATAATGCAGCATTTTCGGAATTTTTTTTGTTCTATATTTTAAGGGTGTCTATTTGTTCACTTAAGATCCCTAAAATATCTATCTTAAAGGTATCAAGTAGGTTCCCTATTTATGCCCTACTAACTGTTCCAGCTGCAGACTTGTTTATTCTTGATAAGAGAGGGTCTCTAGGACTCTTTCCAACTCTTGCTTTGACCCTTGAGATATGTACACACAAATCACAAATATTTGCAAATGGGAGTTGGGAGATATATCCTTTCCCTCTCAGGTTAAGTAGATAGATCCATTCATCTTTAACAGCTCTGAATAAAAGAGCTTTTAAGGTTTCTTCATCCAAATTATCCATTTTTTCTCTTTTAACATTATAAACAAATCTTCCTACTAAGTCTTCAAGATTCGCATCTTCTTTCTGTGTCATCTTGAAGACTTCATCCTTAAGGTTGCTAGGCATACAATAATCTTTGTACTTGCCCAAGAAAGCCTCTTTCATCTGTGCCCATGTTGCTATAGAATGAACTCCCAAACTCATAAACCAATTTAATGCTGAGTCTTTTAATTTGGTAGGGAATAATTTCAACTTTTGAGAATCATGCAGATAGTCATATGATCTGCACAATACTTCAAATTCAAAGAGAAATGTCTTTGGATCCTCGTTTCTTTTCCCATGGAAATTAGGAAGAATCGAGGGTGATATATTCTTCATTGTAAGGGTTGTATAGTCATCAAGGATATGGAATCCCGAAATATCTTTATTCCCCTTGCCTCTACTCACTCCTCTACCTCTACCTCTTCCTCTTCCTCTACCTCCAATCCTATCCTCTTCACCATGGACATTATGTACTTCTCCTTCGTCTTCAGCCATGATATATTCTTCGGAACTAATATAGTGTTCTTCTAATCTTTTTGGTTCCTCTATCAATGATTTTTCAGAATAAGTTTCCAATCCCTCCTCTTCACTAGCAATTTCTAATTCTTCTCCCTCGATTTGTTCACCAATGTAGGACAAAATGATTACTCCTATGGTTGGGGATGTAGGATTTTCTTCAATTACAACCTCAGTAGAGGAAGTAGGTGAAGTTTTGGATTGAATTTTCGATGTTGAGACTTCAGGAAGTCTTTGCCATCCCCTAAATGGAATTTGGGTTTGAGTAGGTGGTGTCAAATCTCGAAATCGTGGTGGAGTGAGTGGAATTGTGGGAATTAAACTTCTTCCTCGTCCTACAAATCTACCTCTAGAGTCTTTATCCCTACGCATATCATGTTTTTAAATTAATGATAGTTTTTTTTATTGCTTTTTATGGCTTTTAATTATACTTCCCCGACAATGGCACCAAAATCTTTGGTCAATTCAATGTCCTTGAATTGGAAATCATAAATTGTCAATCAGGGTGCGTAGACTGACGAAGTATAGGTGTACAATATGTGTTTAGAAGCTATCTTAGTATGTCATTATGTATTTGTCACAATCTAGTCTGAGGGTGGAGGTGATGTTGTTAGTTGAACTAATGTTGTCATTCTTAAGGATAAGTTTCCTAGGAATCAATCGTTGTTCAATTAGTTTGTGGATGATTTGAGGGTGGTTTTACTTATGTTAAGTTGTTTGGAGTTTGATTTTAAACCTCTTGCTGTAGTTCCTAATATTCTAAGTGTAAAATAAAATCCTATTGTAGCATCTATGAAGGAACTACTTTTGAACACACTCAATTATGTTGGATAATAAGCAAATAAAATAATTGTGCAATACCAGGTATAAATAAAAGTAAACAGCAATCTAATCTAGGTATAAAGCAAAGTATAATTCTTATGCAGGTAACAACTTGAAATCCATATACAGCATATTACAGAGTAATTGAATAATTGAAAGAAATCAGATTGCATTCGATCAAAACCTGAAACTGATTGTAAGGGCCCTCCACATAGAAATTCAGAGCTTTAAACCAGTACAATACTTACACACAAAAACCAATTCATTCACATGGAAATCATAAATTGTTTAGAAAACATTTCATATGGTGCGCACCCAAATACCAATGCAGCCATTAAATTTATAACATGTCTTTTGCATAACTGTATGAGAATTCTAAGCCTCATATCTCTTAACCCTATCTAATCTTATATCGTGAAACCACCATTTTGCTATTTTGAAAGAAAAACGATAATGTTTCAGCTTATCTAGGCTCTGTGTTACGTTAATTTGACGGTTGACTCGGGGTTTAACTGCGATCTCCTGTGCCACCTTTGAAAAATAGTTTCGAGTGAATAGAAAGGTATTCATGAGGGAATCACCTTCTATCCATCCTCACCTTTCGTTACTAAACTAGAGCTCCGAAACCTCACGAATAATGAAGGTAGCTACGAAATCCTAGACAAACTACAGAAACAAGTCAATTCAGTAGCTAATTGCAACTTTAATTAAAACAATAGGGTATTCAGCTGAATATGAAAAATAAAATATACTAATGCATACCTTCATCAAAACCTTGGAGATATGGCTTTATTAAGTGGTGCATATATTTTAAAAAGAGAGGATTATTGGGAAAAAAGGATTCCATGGTAGGGAAATCTTCAAACTCTATAGGGTTCTTAGGATTGACGGGATATTACCAAAGATTATTTAAAAATATGCACATATAACTACACCTCTAACAAACCTTCTGAAGAAGAATTCATTTCAATGGAATGAGGAAGCAGGAATGTGTTTTGAATAATTTAAGGAAGTTATGTCTAACGCCCAGGTATTGGCAACTCCAGATTTCTCTAAACCATTTATCACTGAGTGTGATGCTTCCAGGTTCAGTATGTGCAGTGTTAATGCAAGAGGGGCATCCAATAACTTTTGAAAGCAAGAAGCTCAATAAACGAGAATGTCTTAAATCCACATACAACAAGGAAATGCTTACTATCATGCACGCATTGGCCAAGTGGAGACAATATCTTTTGGGAAGTGAGCAATCCATTCAAACAGACAATAACAGTCTCTAGTACCTCCTTCAACAAAAAACACTTTCCAAAGAACAGAAAAAATGGATTGAAAAAATTTCCACCTTTGACATGGAGATACTACATAAAAAGGGAAAAGACATTGCAGTATCAGATGCCTTGTCTAGGAAGGACGAAGAACCAACATTACTTGCAATCTTGGTTGTTGTTCTTGAATGGATTAATGAGATTCGAAGTGAGTATGTGAAGGATCCAGAAATAACTGCGATAATCAATAACCTTCCAGACAACTCAAAATTTATATGGAAGAACGATATTCTATGGTACAAAGGAAGAATCTATCTGAATTCAAACTCCAAGTTTAAATCCAAGATACTCAAGGAGTCACATGATTGACTGTGAGCTAGACATGTAGGATGCTTTAAAACTTACTACAATGGAAGTCAATAATTCTTTTGGAAGGGAATGAATCGCGATATTCAGAAATATGTAGTAGAATGTGACAAATGTAAAAGAAATAAAAGTGAAAATATTATGACACCCGGATTACTTCACCCCTTAAACATTCTGAATTAGAAATGGGAAGAAATATCAACGGAATTTATTGAAGGGTTACCTATATCCGATGGCAAGGATAAGTTTTCCATAGTAGTCGACAGACTAACCAAATATGATCACTTTATTGCAATGAAGAAATTAAACTCAGCTAAACAAATCATTGTGATATTTTGCAAAAATATTTATAAATTACAAGGGTTTTTGAAGGTCATTGTGAGTGATAGAGATGCCAAATTTAAGGGTAATTTCTAGAAGGAATTGTTAAACCATATAGGAACCTACCTAAATTTGAGTTCCGCTTACCACCCGCAAACAGATGGACAAACAGAGGTTGTCAATAAATTTTTGGAAGCCTACCTATGTTGTTACACTACAGAAAAATAAAATAAGTGGGTTCAATGGTTGTATCTCGTTGAATGGTGGTATAATGATACTTACCATACGTCAGCAAAATGTCTCCATTCCAAGCTTTGTATGGGTATGAACCTCCGAAATGGAAGGATCTAGCTACCATCTAGACAAATCTACCAGTTGTTAAAAACCAACTAGAAGAAACCCAAAAAATCGTTCAAACTCTAAAAGAAAATTTAAATAATGCAAGAAGTCGTATGAAGCAACAAGCTGACCGAAACAAAACTGAGAGAGAATTTGTAGTTGGATAATGGGTATTTGTCAAGCTTCGGCCATACAAATAGATGTCCTTAAAATAAAAAGGAAAAAAAAAATGGCACCAAAGTTCTATGGACCATACCAAATAAACAAAAATATCAGCCAAGTTGCATATAGTTTAAGCCTTTCAGATAAAAGTTGTGTTCACAACGTCTTCCATGTATCCTGCCTTAAAAGGGCACTTGGTGACCATCAATCAACATAAACAATGCTTCCATCCTTAGATGATGAAGGAAGGGTCATTTTAAAACAAGAAGGTATCATATCCACAAGGGAAAAGAAGCTCTGATCACGAGTAATCAAAGAGTACTTGATCAAGTGGAAGGACTTACCAGAAGAAGAAGCTTCTTGGGAAACTGAAGTGTTTCGTCAACAACATCCTTTGTTATATATGCTTTGAGGACAAACAATATTTCTTGGAGGAAGGCAATGTTATATAAAAATTAAGTATTTTTAGTTAATTAAGGGCATAAGGCATGATCAAAGATAATGCCCATTCACCAAGAGGCACGTAGGGTTGTATTTAAGCCGAGACCTCTCATCTTGTATATAATCAATTCATTATTAATAAAATACATATTTTTATAAATCATTGGTTTGTCTCCTGCACATTTTATTTTATTTTTCCATATTTTAAAAGGTATATGTGGGTATAGTATTATGGGGGCCGCGTATGTACGTGATTTAGTATGGGCAGAGTCATGTACGGAATTTAAGATATTGTTTTTCTAGTATAAAGTCAAGTATGCATAGGAAAAGGCACTGCCCAGGGCCATAAAAGAGCATCAAGTCTACAAGAGTGTTGAATGATGTTATAACAATTGCTCCTACTACTCCTTCTCTAATTTATATGAGGGGAATTTTCAATATTTTCCTCTAAACAGTGTTGGGTGCAGAGGTAGTGGCTAATGTTTTTCTTTTTGTGTCATAGAATGATACCCTTAACTATGGTAAAAACTTTCCTCAACTCGTCTTGATTTCTTATGTGATGAAATAAATCTTCAAAGGAAATTACTTTGCACAAGGGCTTGCCACAGGATACCTGTACTAAGTAAAATTATTCATGCAATTGTATGAAAATTAGAGAGGGAGGAGGCCACTTACCCTTTTCAGGATGACTCTCTCATGTTCATGGGGGTCTGAGAAAAATTTTTGGTGGTTTTGTCTCCTTTCCTAATCCAAATTTAAACAGGAAAGCAACAAATTACAGCTATAACCATAAATATAGAGATGCCGCAAAAATAACACTTCCTTTGATTAATATCAAATAGTGAAATATGCTTACAAACAGTATGGAAATGAGACTAGCTCAACGATGATATCTTATCTCTAAGAAGAGATGTGGTGGATACATGCCTCTGAACTGCATTATAATGAGGCTCAAGGGCCAATTTATTATTGAACAATAAGAGAAAACCCTAAACAACCAAAACCCTAACTAGAGGAGATGTAACACCAAGAGTTTATGGGCCCCATTGGGGTTAGTTGGACAGCCAACTTCCCGAGCTCGTGACTTGCTCATATTATCTATGTTTGACGCGCATGATACCCTATTGGAAAGATCTCTCTGAGGAATACGACGGAAAAAATTATTTTATCAATAAATTGTTAGCGATAAATTGCTAAAAAAAATGTCGTTTAGGGCCTCAAAATAGCTTCGGAAGTTTAGGACCCGAAAAACTGCTAAAAATAGTAAATTGTGCTATAATTAAGGAAACTGAAAAACTGGAAGAAACAATGGTAGGGGTCCAAGTGGAATTGGCGGGTGGCCACCAATATCCACCTGGATCATTCCTACCCCCTTAGGAAGCAATGGTCCCCATTGCGTTGAGTTCCTCCATGAGATGGGGAAACTTTTGTTGAACTTGGTCCCTAGTGAGCCACTTTCCCTAGTGAAGGAGTTGGCCTGCTTTGACAACTCAATACAATTGGGTCTTCTGCCAGAAATTTCTCTTGATCTACATGTCCATGATTCGATCAATTGTAGGGTGTTCCATGTAATCTGGATTTAACTCTTTTGGTGTGAGTTGTTCTGCAATGTCGGATGTGTCTAGTAATGGTGGAAAGTATGGCCGAAGGAGATCCACGTTAAACATTGGGAGGGCGCCAAGGAATGGGGGAATGTTGAGCTCAAAATCATTATCTCCCAAAGCCTTGGTGATGGTGTATGGCCCATATCGGAGCAGGAAAATCTTGCAGTGGGGCCTAGTGAGGCGCTCCTTCTGCAAATGTAGCCAAACTTTGTCACCCACCTGGAACTTATGTGGCACTCGATGATGATCATGTTGTTGCTTGTACTTGGCATTGATTTATCCAATATATCATGGACATATTGTCGGATGTGTTGAATATGCTCAAAGAAGCTATTTGCCTTATCGGATTTGGACTGGACATGAGCCAAATCTCCCTGAGTCGCTGCAACTAGTATGGCCACATCAATGGGACATAGTGGCTAGAATCCCAAGCCCACCTAAAAAGGGTTGTGGCTAGTCAAGCTACGGAGAGCCCGGTTGTAGCTATGTTGGACATAGGGGAGGCTCTCATCCCATGTGCATGGATGCTTTGAGTTGTACATGCGCAGAATGTGTACAGTCATCATGTTGATGACCTTTGTTTGGCCATCAGTTCGGGGATGGAAAGATGTGGAATTTGTGAGTTTTTTGTCCAGCATTGACCAAACACTGGACCAAAATGTACTGAGGAACATGTTGTCCCGATCTAAGATGATAGACTATAGGATCCCAAGGTGTACCCACACTCGTTCAAAGAAGAGTTTCGCAGTGGATTCTGCTGTGATACTCTTCTTGCAGGCTGCCATAATGGCCATCTTCGAGAATCGGTCAACAACCACAAAAACACAGTCATTGTCATGCTTAGTAGAAGGAAGGCCTGACATGTAATCCATGGAGATGGATTCCCAAGGTAGACTAGGGGTAGGCAGCAGAGTATAGAGACCTTGCTTCTTGATGGCCAGTTTGGTGATGGTATAAGCAGTGCACAATCTGATGTACTTCTCGACATCTTGTCAAAGATTCGGCCAATAGAAATACTTTTGCAGTACTGCCATTGTTTTCTCAACCCCGAAATGCCCACCGGCCTGACTGTAGTGCACTTCCCAAATCATCCTCACACGCTCGCTTGAAGGAACACAAAGGTGTCCCATATGGCATAACAGCGCATCCTAGAGGTGAAAACATAGAACTTGTTGACCCCCCAAGAGCATATGGTATGTGTGGCTGAATTCTAGGTCGCTTTTGTAGAGAAGTGACCAATTAGAAGTCTCATGCCCACAAGAGTTGAGCACGGTAGTTAACGCCATGATCAGTGGTCAGCTGAGGCAGTCTGCAACATTATTTGTGTTTCCCTTCTTATACTTGATATTCAAATGGAACTGTTGCAAGTATGTGGACCACTTCTAATGGCGATCATTCTACAACTTCCCGTGCATCTGTATGAATTGTAGGGGTCGATGATTTGTGTGGATGATTGTTTCCTTCCCCAAAATGTAATGTTTCCATTGTCGACGGACCTACACAATGGAATACATCTCTTTATCATAAGTGGGATACTTCTGGATCGTGTCTAAAGGTTTCTCACTGTGATATGCCACTAGATGCCCTTGTTTAGTAAGGAATGCCCCAATAGCATAGTCAGAGTCATCTGTCTCAATCTCAAATGGTTGTTGCAAGTCTGGTAATGTGAGCACTGGTGCAGAGCAGAGGCGATGTTTCAATTATGTGAATGCCTTATGTTGAGATTCAAACCAAAATAATTTTGCTTTCGCTCCTCCTTTGGTGACTTGACTCAAGGGCCAAGTGATATGAGGGAACTGCAACACGATCCTACGGTAGAAATTGGCAAGACCCAAAAAGCTACATAGCTCTGTCAAAGTGGTTGGGGTTGGCCAATCCCGAATGACTTGGATCTCAGCTAGATCCACCTGCACCCCCCATTCATCAATAATGTATCCCAGATACTAAACCTGGATCATGCCAAAAGTACTTTTCTACAAATTGGCGCATAGCTTGTGTTGCCGCAGTGTTTGGAGAGCTTGTCGAATGTGGTGGAGATACTCTTCCCAACTCTAACTAGAGATCAGGATGTCATCCAAGTATACCACTACAAATGAGTTGGTGAATGGTCATAAGATGTCATCCATGAGACTCATGAAGGTTGCAGGAGCATTCGCCAACATGAAAAGCATAAGCAACCATTCGAAAAGGCCCTCCTTGGCTTTGAAGGAAGTCTTCCACACATCGAAGGGTTCGATTGGTACCTAGTGATATCCGGACTTCAAGTCAATCTTGCTGAAATATTTCTCTCCCATGAGTTGGTCTAGAAGGTAATCAATCTATGGGATCAGGTACCTATTCTGTACAGTGATCTTGTTCTGCACCCGATAGTCAATACAGAGTCTCCAAGTCCCATCCTTCTTCTGTACCAACACGATCGGGTTCCCACAGGGTGATGAACTTCACCGAATGTGACCTTTCTATAGCAACTCCTAAATTTTCCTCTTGATTTCATCATTCTCTAAAATGGAGCATCTATAGATTGGTCCATTGGGTAATGGTGCACCTAGGTTCAGATCAATGGAGTGCTTGACCTAATAGTGCAGAGGCACCCCTGTGGGGGAGGTGAAGATGTCCTCGTACTCCTCCATGACCTTGTCCATATCTTTTTGTCACGTGGAGGGGCCTTGTTTGGAGGTTGTAGTCATTTTCTTCTTCTTTCCTTGAGGGCGTATCATCAGGAAAACAAATTTCCTGGTTTTTGAAATTAGTTTACTCCATTGTTTTGCAATAACCAGAGAGATGGCAGTAGGAGGGGATACCTCCGGTATCCTGTACAACTTAATTCCTAATGTAACAATAACAACGCAAGGCCTTGATTCATACACAGCATGTCACTTCCACAAGTATGGTTAGGCTAATAATACATCACAAACATCAAGGGGAGAAACGTCACATAATACCTCATCCGTGAAGGGCTTGATGCTGTATGGAA